>CABHPR010155691.1:0-44387 GCA_902168415.1 Peromyscus melanophrys | reverse complement strand
CAGTTGATTATCTTATTTATACATATTTTGTTACAGAGTTTTCAGCTGTGATACTTCATAATAAGCAGGACAAGGCTCATCTCTACTTTTAATTCCTACAATCACATCTTTAAGGAAATTTAAATGAGGCCAGGCACAGTGCTGTACTCATGTCTGTAGCTCAGATACTTGGGAAATAAGGCAGGAAGACTGAACGAGCCCAGGCATTTAAGATCAGCTTGTGCAATGGAATGAGTCCTATCACGAAGATAAAATTGGAAGTTAAATAAATAAGGAAATGAGAAGTAGCTTATCATCACAATGAAAGATTTCTGCTCTTCCAAAGATGTCACCTAAAAAATGAAAAGACAAGCAATATCCTTGTAGAAAATATTTGCAATAAATTTGCCTGACAGAATCTAAATATCTATCTCATATATACACATGCTTCAAGTAAATGATATATATTTATATCTATGCATAGCTTCTTATATACATGTGTAAATAGTATATGTATACACACATACACATATCCTTACTTTGAAGTATTCACTTCTAAATAAAATGACATTACATAATCTCAGAACAAAAAGCCTTGAGAAATTGTGTATTTAGCCCTACTGCCTTCCGAATACTCAGTTCTACAGTAACCCACATGCCTGTATGGGAGTGTTGTGGAATATTAGTTTAAGATGTGTTACATTTGTTTATGCTGTGGAACATTTGTTTAATGATGCAAAGGTGTGCTGCATTCTTTTATGTTGCATTTGTTTAACTTGTAAAGCTGTGTTACTTTGCCTGTCTAAAACACCTGATTGGTTTAATAAAGAGCTGAATGGCCAATAGCAGGGCAGGAGAAACAATAGGCAGGGCTGGCAGGCAGAGAAAATAAATAGGAGGAGAAATCTAAAGAAAAGAAGAGGAGGAACAGGAAAAAGAGGAGAGGAGGATGACAGGGGCCAGCCACAGAGTAAAAAGGAAAGAAAGGTACATAGAATAAAGAAAGGTAAAAATCCTAGAGGCAAAATTTAGCTAAAGAGAAACGGGATAATTTACCCTCACCCTCCAAAGTGGCCTAGGCCTTATTCCCTGCTCTTATAAAGTGGTGGCCACTCAACTACTTCCATAAACATTAGAGTAAGATTGGTCACCCACCCGAGCAGTAAGCAGTGTAAATATCTGAAGGCAATTGTCAGTCTGACCAAGTTTGTTTGAGAACCAATTGTGAGACTCATTTATTAAAGTTACAAAAAGGAACTGCCAGGGAGGATAGTTAGAAAAGCTGGCTAGAAATAAACCAAACTAAGGCCAGGTGTTCATAAGTGAGACTAAGTCTCCATGTATTTATTTGGGAGCTGGGTGGTGGGCCCCAAAGAGTAAAACAGCAGCAGCAGCAGCAACAACAACAACAACAACCCCAATTACATGAAGAGCAAATGACTCCAAATCTTAACTCCCAACATTTCACATCTACATAATGTCTCAGGTTTTCTTCCCCATTATTAAAAATAATTGTATAGACCAGAAGATCCAGCAGGGGGGTGTAGAATTCTAGTTTATGGCTATTACCTATTTCTTTGGGAGTGATTTCTGTCTTCATTGCCCAACTCTAAAATGGCCTTCATATTTATTGTGGAGTCAAAGGCCTTCAGTTTACCCCTTGCTGAAATTGGTAGTTCCTTTTGTACCTTTAATAAATGAGTCTCACAATTGGTTCTCAAGCAAGCCTTGGTCAGACTGACAATTGCCTTCAGATTTTTTATACTGCTTACTGCTCGGGTGGGTAGTTAATCTTATTCTAATGTTTATGAAAGTAGTTGAGTGGCCACCACTTCATAAGAGCAGGGAAGAAGGCCTATGCCGCTTGCGAGGGTGAGGGTAAGGACACACACTAGTCATTAAGAAGCCACTTAGATGGACTGCATTTATGTTCTTATAAATAGGCTTGTGTAGAATGTTTCCCCCCAGATATTTACAGGAAGTCATAAATTGTTCCTTAGCAATAAAGAAGCCCTTTGCAATTGTAGGCAAGTTGGAAAATTTAAACATTCCCAGGAAGCAAGGCTGCCTGCTCTCGCAAGATTCTCCCTTTCCTTGAGTCTTTAGGGTTGTCATATTCCTTTCCGCTTTGTTTGTTTGTTTTGTTTTTGTTTTTTGGTTTGGGTTTCTCTGTGTAGTTTTGGTGCCTATCTTGGAGCTTGCTTTATAGACCAGGCTGGCTTTGAACTCTCAGAGATCCACCTGGCTCTGCCTCCCGAGTGCTGGGATTAAAGGCTTGCGCCACCCCTGTCTGGCTCTTTTTGGCTCTTTTACCATCTGGACCAACAAATCTTAACTGTTTTGGCATTTTTATTTTAAAATAAAAAACCACAAACAACAAACAAACAAAACCACCACCACCAACAACAACAACTACAACAATAAAAAGCGCTTAGAAAAGCAATACCAGAAAGCTGAACTGAGGAGCAAAGGGAAGGATCGACCCAAAAGCTGTGCCCATAACCTTAAGATGCAGTCGTGGTCATCCCAGGCTTTGGGGCCATGCTTCTTCCCCTTCCTTGACAAACACGTGTATGTGTAGGGGGATTGGTGAGTTCAAGGCAGAAGCTATGACTCCTGTCTTTGGAATCAAAGGGCTTGCTGAGCAGTGTTCCAGCACCTCAATGTTTCGGCACCTCCTCCCACCACTTCCTACCGCCTCTGCCTCAGAGGCGGGCCTGTGCCTGCCTTCACCTGGGAAGAAGCACACGGTCTGCCAGGAGCAGTCCGGGGTCTTGGGCATTTTGTCAGCAGGCTCCATGCACTTGGAGGTTTGTATCAGTTCAGTCTGGCTTCTGTAAGGCAGGACTGAAGGAGACCCTGATTGCTTGGGTGGTTTTCCATTTCTGTCTTTAAGGAAAGGACGTGTTGTGCCAGGCAGGGGTGGCACACGCCGTTAATCCCAGCACTCGGGAGGCAGACACAGGCGGATCTCCGTGAGTTCGAGGCCAGCCTGGGCCACAGAGTGAGTTCCAGAACCAGCTCCAAAGTTACACAAGAGAAACCCTGTCTCAAAAAAAAACTCCCTACTTAAAGAAAAAAGAAAAAAAAAAGGACATGTTGCATTGTTATTCTGTTTCCAAAGAAACAGACTTTCAGGTGGTGTCATATAACTTGGGCAGCATATTCAAAGCCTCTTCAGTGGCTACACACACTGCTAGTGATTTTTCTTTTTATCACTTGGCCACAGCCAGGTTGGGCCCTGAGCCCTCTGTTATTTGGTCCTTTCTTTATGCCTCTGCCTATACTTGGTAATTTTGCATTTTAGTTTCCTCATCCTTGGCTCATACATTTTCATATTACTAGGTGTATAGGAAGTCTATGTGTGAAGGGGAGGAGGGAATGAACAGGCGTGGAGGCCAGAGGCAGTTCTCTAGTACCACCCACATTGTTTAATGACACAGAATCAGTCATTATCCTGGGGCTCCCTGATTAGGCTGGACTGACTGACCAACATGCCCCAGCAATCTTCCTGCCTCCCTCTGCCCAGCACTGACATTGGTTAGTGCACACTACTCGAAATCTTTGTTTTGTTTTGTTTTAAACAAGGTTTCCGGGGATAAAACCCAGGCCCTCATGCATGCAGCAAGTACTTCGTCATATGAGCCATCCTCCAGCCCTGGCTTCCAAGAATCCAATGACATTATCCTTATGCAAGTCACCCTTAGTGCAAGTCACCCGTAAGAAGAAATTTCATACAGAGGGGATCGGCCTGTAACGAAGCTTTTATCTTGGAGCCCATGTTAGTGGCTGAAGAACTATGGACGATCATCACAAACCTGCCCAATTCTGCTTTGGCAGCTCTGTGACTCTGGATCTCAATGTCTTCATCTTTAAAATGGGTATACAAGTTCTGTCTCAAGTTGTTAGACTGTGGTGACTTTGCAATATGCCAGGTTGTCTAGGCTAAACTACATTCCCCATAATTCTCTTCCTTGTGTATGTCTTGTGTATAGGGTAAGCCTGGAAGGATATCTCACCTAGATGTGAAGGTGGTATGAAGCAGTAGCCATGCCGTCATGACATTTGGAAGGCTAGTGGAGGTGTGGTGGTTTGAATGTAATTGGCCCCCATAAGCTCATAGTGGCACTATTAGGAGGTGTAGCTTTGTTGGAGTAGGTGTGGCCTTCTTGGGGGCAGTGTGACACTGTGGAGGTGGGCTTTGAGGTCTCATATCTGCTCAAGCCATGCCCAGTGACCCAGTTCACTTCCTGTTGCCTGCTGATTAAGATGTAAGACTCTCAGCTTCAGTACCATGTCTGCCTGCATGCTGCCATGTCCCACCATGATGATAATGGACTAAACCTCTAAAACTGTACGCCACCCCATTAAATGTTTTCCTTTATAAGAGTTTCTGTGATCATGCTGTCTCTTCGCAACAATGGAAACCCTAACTAAGACAGGAGGAATACATATGCTGCTACACATTTGCCTTACCGTGGTGCTCTGCAGAAGCAGCCAAGCCTGCAACTGCTCAGCCTTCCCTGCAGTCTCCTTTAGTTCCTCTGATTTCTGGGAAAGGGTGTCCGCTCTACATTGAGTGATGTTAGATTCCCTTGGAAGTCACCCATAGCACCAAAATTTGGGACAATGAGAGATTGACACATAGAAGTTTATTGAATATATATTCTTAAACCAATCCTTCTCAAAAATGCAGTTCCTTGATTGGTAGTGTCTCCCAGTTCATTTATTATGAACACTTTCGTTGTGGCTGATTTCAAGCATCAATCTGATGTCCTTAAGCATGTAGTGAGAAGATAAGCACAATACATTCTTTTGAGCTGATGTGTAAGTCTCCCTCACTGCTGGAGCACTTAGTTAGTTTTCATGAAGGGCACTATGTGTCAGTGTCTCCCAGGATACCTGGGATCTTAACCCCTTTATAACTAGCTTTCCTCTCTAATACCCTATTCTACAAACTTGAAATTACAGTATGGTTAGATGGGAAAGTGGCAGCCTCACAAAAATATTCCCCAGCAGCCCCTACCATTGCATGTAAACAAGCCCCCAAAATAGAGACTGTACTTCTACACGTCTGGCCAACAAACTATGCTTCACACTCTGTATATACTGTGCTTTCCCTGTAAACACACACATACAATAGAGCATCCTTCATAAATTAGACACAGTAATGATTAACAACAATAACTAATGATGAAATAGAGACACAAAAACAAGAGCTAAAGTATAAGGAAGTCATCTGGGCCAGCTGAGGATCTGACTTAATTGACAGACTCCCCTGGGTGGACACAGGTTTTTTGGTTACAGACAGGGAAAGTAAGTTAGTAAGTAAGTAAATATATAAATAAAATTATTCACATAGTAATCTGTTCTGAGTTTTCTAGTATATTAAGTGCTTCTTCTCCTTCTTTGGACGCTGCATTCTATTGCACAAGACCTTCCTGGGGCTCCATGGGTGGGAGTGGGGGGCTCTCTTCTGCACTGCGTGCCTCAAACACAGTAAGCTCATCTCCTTCTACCTGGACATTCAGAAAACACTTCTTCTGCAGGACAGGATCAAGGCTTTTCTCTGTTGACACCCACTGGTCCTGACTGGGATGTTCTGCAGAATCTTGATCCTGGCTGGGCATGGCTTCAGGCATCTGTAATACCAGCACTTGAGAGGCTGAAGCAAGAAGATGAGTTTGAGGCAGTGTAGGCTATACAATAATATGCTGTGTGAAAAACCAAATTAATCCCCCTCCTCCAAATACACACAGAAGGCCCTTGTCCTCTCTCTGGGGTAATGTAGGAAAATATCCACTGTGGTTATGGTTTGAATGCTGTTTCTCAAACCTCTGAGTTTGAACTTAAAGATCAATGCTTTGGGAATTTGGCTGTGGCTTGGTGACATGTGCTGTGGCGAGCTCTCTAAGCAACTGTGGCTAGTGCAGTGTGACTGGGCTGCTGGAAGCACTGCCCACAGAAGGGATTAGGAGTTGTCAAAAGAAGGAGATGTTCCACAAGAGAAAGAGCAGCCATTAAATCCCCGTCTGCCCTCCAATCTTACCATGTAGTCTCCTCCCGTCCCCCTGTGATGTTCTCCCCATGAGTCCTCATGAGGGTCCAACAGCCTCCAACACCATGAGCTACATAAAACTCCTTTCTTTAAAAAATACTCAGCCTCAGGTATGCTATAGTAACATAATAGAGCTGCCTTCCCATACCCTTGCAGACAGTTGAGAGGCTCCCTGAGCCTACAGCGTGGTACCTGTGATGTAAAACGCTGAAGGCTGCTCCGGACTCTCAGTAGCATCCAACACCAGCTTCCTCATTAACCTTCTGCCTTTCTAACTTAGAATATCTTTAGCAAGTGTTTTCCTAAAATAAGTGCATGTCTTTATTTTAAAACTTAAAAGATAATATTTTCTTATCTTTATGTCTTTTGCTATGATGGTACCCCAGGGTGGTAGCAGCCTCACATCTACAGTCAATAGCATAAGGAAAGGCATGTGATAGGCACCAACTCTTTTTTTTTTTTTTTTTTTTTTTTGGTTTTTTGAGACAGGGTTTCTCTGTGTAGCTTTGCGCCTTTCCTGGAGCTCACTTGGTAGCCCAGGCTGGCCTCGAACTCACAGAGATCCGCCTGGCTCTGCCTCCCGAGTGCTGGGATTAAAGACATGAGCCACCACCGCCCGGCTATAGGCACCAACTCTTAAAGCCAATGCACTGAGTAACCCAGTCAGGTAATCATAAGTAAGTTACAAGTCAGGGAGTGTGGAATTAGGCAGCTCATTCTTTTTTTTTTCCCAAAATATGAGATGTTCAGATAACTGAGCCTCTAGTGGCATCTCAAGACTTCAGAGCACATTAGAACATAAACACATTTTCACTATAAAAATCTCCAGGAACTCATGTTATGACAATTTATACTGATCACATTTTAAAGAGCAATTTTGTAAAAGCATGGTAAGATCTACAAGTCCACTTACTTAGCTCAGGCTAGGGAAAGAGGCTGTAGCAGTGCTGCAGGGTGACTGAAATCAACCAGGATTTGAAACACACGACTCTCCTGGTTGTGTTCTAGCATCATGAGGTTCACTCGAGAACACTTATCCTTGAAAGTGGTCCAGAGGGATGCTGAGCTCTCTGGAAAGTTCGCTCCATCAAGAAGCCCCAAGCTTCCCAATACTAGCTGCACATGACATTGAGTTGAGGCTGTTGCGGGTGTGAAGCTTTGGCTCTGGAGAAACTAACTCTAATAGTGGGCAGCAGACTGAGCTGGTGCTATGAAAAGTCTGGGCTCATTCTGTGGTATGCACAGTGCTTACAGTTTGAAAAATGGTTCAATTCCCTGTCTACTTGACTATCCTACACTGGTTTCTGGATTCTGTCCATGTGACCGTCCGAGGGTGGCCTCTGGGTCCCATAACCACAGAAGGGAAGTTTCTGTTGCAGTTCAGGCATATTTACAGATATTGGGGGTAGTTTTTAGGTCATTCTTTCTTTTGATTAATGAAAGGATCCAACTGAAACAGACTGAAGTCAAGAAGCAGAGCTCAGGAAAATTTTAACACACCTTAATGCTACAGCTCTACTTAATCCTGAGGCTTTTAGGCAGAAACCACGAAGCGATCACAGTGCAGGGCAGCAGCTAGACCATGTTGGGTGCAGTTCAGAATACTGAATCTTTACCATGTATCCTTTACCCCTTGACGTCTTTTGCTTGATAACTCACAGTTCTAGGCTGTAGAATCACTAGATCTTCTTAGTTGCTTGAGTCAAGTCGAATGAGTTAGCATCCTAGGCAAAGTAAAATAAATTTTGTTTACACAGATATTACAAGTTTATTCCCACAACTGGGATATCGCTTTGGTGCGACGTCAGCTGAGTGGTATTTCCAGCTGCATACATGAAGGAGAAATTTGAAGGAAGAATTGGAAGCCAGAGACTCCTGCGGGAAGCATGGAAGATGCCTATGGATCTGTGTAAATTCCAGGTTGAGAAAGCATGGATGGTTTTCAGTGTTTGCAGAGGGAGCTAGTGAGGAGTCAGGAGACCGACAACATCTTGATTTCATTTGTTAAACTCTAGACACCCATGCAAAGCCAGTGAGGTGTTATTCAAGCTTCATCCTTCAGGGGTTGATTTTTACCAAAAGACATAGATTCTGATGTTCTCAAGGTTATTTGTATCCTCAGGATTCTTAAAGTGACCTGTATTGATGTGTTCTTTGTAAACCCAGCAGTTGGTACCTTGCTCTTCTTGAGAATGTGCCTATGAATACCTGCATCATTCTTGGCTTGACAGCATGGGTTTTCATTCCTGCACAATGGGGATGAACACTGCCAAGGTCTGCTTTCATTTACAAACATTGGCTTACTCTGCCCTTAATCATTGTCATGGCTAGTCTTTTTGTTGTTGTTGTTCTTCTTGTATTCTTTTTTTAATTTAATTTAATTTAATTTAATTTAATTTAATTTTACAATACCATTCAGTTCTACATATCAGTTACGGATTCCCTTGTTCTCCCCCCTCCTGCCCCCTCCCCTTCCCCCCAGCCCACCCCCTATTCCCACCTCCCCCGGGGAACCCCCCCCCCCAGGACTGAGATCAACCTGGTAGACTCAGTCCAGGCAGGGCCAGTCCCCTCCTCCCAGGCCGAGCCAAGCAACCCTGCACAAGCCCCAGGTTTCAAACAGCCAACTCATGCAATGAGCACAGGACCCGGTCCCACTGCCTGGATGCCTCCCAAACAGATCAAGCCAATCAACTGTCTCACCCATTCAGAGGGCCTGATCCAGTTGGGGGCCCCTTAGCCATTGGTTCACAGTTCATGTGTTTCCATTCATTTGGCTATTTGTCCCTGTGCTTTATCCAACCTTGGTCTCAACAATTCTCGCTCATATAGACCCTCCTCTTTCTCACTAATTGGACTCCCGGAGCTCCACCCGGGGCCTAGCCATGGATCTCTGCTTCCAGATCCCTCAGTCATTGGATGGGGTTTCTAGCACGACAATTAGGGTGTTTGGCCATCCCATCAGCAGAGTGGGTCAGTTCAGGCTGTCTCTCGACCATTGCCAGCAGTCTATTGTGGGGGTATCTTTGTGGATTTCTGTGGGCCTCTCTAGCATTTTGCTTCTTCCTATTCTCATGTGGTCTTCATTTATCATGGTCTCCTATTCCTTGTTCTCCCTCTCTGTTCTTGGTACAGCTGGGGTCTCCTGCTCCCCCAAGCTCTCTTTCCCTCGACCCTCGCCCTTCATTTCCCCCACTTATGTCCAGGCTGTTCATGAAGATCTCATCCATTTCTCCATCATTGGGTGATCCCCGTGTCTTTCTTGGGGTCCTGTTTTCCAGGTAGCCTCCCTGGTGATGTGAGTAGCAGTCCAGTCATCCTTGCTCCACATCTAGTATCCACCTATGAGTGAGTACATACCATGTTTGTCTTTCTGAGTCTGGGTTACCTCACTCAGGATGATTTTTTCTAGATCCATCCATTTGCCTGCAAACCTCATGATGTCATTGTTTTTCTCTGCTGAGTAGTATTCCATTGTGTATATGTACCACATTTTATTTATCCATTCTTCAGTTGAAGGGCATCTAGGTTATTTCCAGGTTCTGGCTATTACAAACAATGCTGATATGAACATAGCTGAGCAAGTGCTCTTGTGGTATGATTGAGCACTCCTTGGGTATATGCCCAAGAGTGGTATAGCTGGATCTTGGGGGAGATAGATTCCCAATTTTCTAAGAAAGCTGTCATGGCTAGTCTTATATCAACTTGACACAGGCTAAAATTATCTGATAGGTAGGAACCCCAATTGAGAAAATGCCTCCATAACATTGGGCTATAAGAGAGCCTTAGGGTTTTCTTCATTAATCATTTACGAGGGAGGGCCCATTCTGTTGTGGGTAGGTTACCCTTGGGCTGGTGGTCCTGGATTCTATAAGAAAGCAGGCTGTGCAAGCCATGAGGAACAAGCAGGTAAGCAGCATTCCTCCATGGCCTCTGCACCAGCTCCTGCCTCCAGGATCCCTCCCTGTTTTAGTTCCTCCCTTGCTTGCCTGATGAACTATGCCTTGTTGGGTGATGAAATATGATATAAATATGTAAGAGAAAGAAACTCTTCCTTCACCAAGTTGCTTTTGGTTATGGTGTTTGGTCATACAGTAGTAACTCTAACTAAGGTAATTGTATTGGGCTAGGATGATTTTTGCTGCTTCTTGGGAGTAGGGTCATTGTGATCCAGATGCTGACATTCATGACCCACACCTTATACTGGGCTTCAGAGGGATATGTTGTTGTTCTCTCTTCTTACTGCATTTTATCTTGTCTTTGTTCAGGTTCTTATAACAACTTACATATTCATAAGTCTCATGGCTTTGATCTAAGCTGGCTGTACTGTTTTGGCATTGATAGATGCTACATGACAGCCAGGTGTCCTCATTTTCTCCCTATTCTGTTCTCTCTAGAGACACCAAGAGGGTCTTTAAATGTGAATATGATCATGCTTTTACCCTGTTCCCCCACACTGAGGCCTGAGCCTTCCTTGCACCTTGGGCTTTCCTGCCTGATCCCTGACTGGTATTTTGAGCTGCAGCCATGCTGTCCACCTCATTTCTGGGATGCATGTGCTTCCTTCCTGGGATCATGTTACTTTCCCTCTGGACTAATACTCCACTTCCAGGTCCTTAACTCTTATCACAGTCATGTACCACAGAATGAAGTTTCAGTTAACATTGGACCACACATGTCATAATAACGTAGTAACATCATAGCTATCTCAATTTCCATAAGAACACAGTATAATATTCATATAGTGGTCACACTGCCAATGCTGTTGTTCTCAAAAATACTGCCACCCTTAAATAATCTGTAAAGTGCATTAATTCATCCAAGACCACCCAGGCCATCTACCTTTCTTGTAGGGACATCTGTTTGAAGCACCCAACTACTGTATTTTGCTACAGGCTCCTGCTCCTCCACTGGCCTCTGAAGGCAAGGGCCATAATTGTGTTTGCTCTTAACTGAATCATGTTGCTTGGCACTGATGGCCCACCATGAATGTGTGCTGTGTTAGACGGCAGAATGGAGGTCATATCAGTTTCTGGTAGAACATACTCCTCCTCCCCTGCACTACTCTAGTCTCAAGTTATCTGGTATAAACTAGTTAATCATAAGCAATTTGTTGAAATCCATTATGGTTTTGTGGAGAACACTAATGAAAACATGTAATAAATCACAGACAATGTCACAGAATATCTCAAAGGACCCAGATACAAGGCCATACAACCACAGCCACCTGATTTTTCACACAAATGCTAAAAACACACATGTAGAAGAGACAACTTCTTCAAGAAGTAGTACTGGAAAACTGAGTGTCTACATATAGAAGAAGGAAACTAGATTTTAGTCTCATACCCTATATAAAAATCAGCTCCAAATATATCAAAGACCAGAATGTAAGACCTGAGACTCTGAAACAGAAAGAGGAAAACTATGGAAAACATTAGAAGATGCAGTGTAAGCAAGGGCTTCCAAATTGGACTGTCACCTCCTGGGAAATAAGGGAAGTAATTCACAAATGGGATTTCATGAAATTAAAAAACTTTTGCAGAGCCAAGGAGCACAACTGAATGAATACACAGTTTATAGACTGGGAGTAAAACCTTTGCTAACCATATATCTGAAAGAGTATTGATGATACAAGGGAAACTGGAGTTTCCTTTGGGTCCTGAGTCTCATTATCAAGGAATTTAAGAATGGACTCAAAAGGAAGCACAGGGCAATTTTAATAGAGCTTAAAAGAAAACCTGCAGGACAGGCGAGATGATGTAAGACCTCAGCTGCTGCCCAGAGGAGGGGAATGCAGGAGGGAAGGGAGAAGCCTCACCTTCTGAAGCTGTCCTGGAGGCCAGACACCTTGGCCAACCAGCAGCCATAGTGTGAGAAGGGAGACTTCAGAGAAATAGTAATAAAAGAAAACTCTCCCCCAAACCAGGAAATATGGTACCTGTGGAATTCTAGAAAGCCCCTAACCCGGGCTACACACCCTGGAGCACAAAGGTTGCAAAATCACACAATTGTCTTCTCTCCCACCCTGTTGTTTTGAAAAGCAATTTATCCAGAAAACCGGTTTCTGGGTCTGGGAAAGCCATGCCCTCCTGGCTCTGGATTCTCAGTTAGAAAAACCGAGCAGAATCTGCTCATTCTTTGGCACCCTCAGATGCTATGTGGCAGGGTTTTGGGGACTGTACAGTCAGTTCTGTGGGTAGAGATGGGTCTGAGTTCTCATTCTTACTTTTACTGCTAAGTTCCTACAGGTAAGGAAGCCAAGAACATCAGGGGAAGGGGACCTAAGATTGTTAAGGAAAATGTGCTCAGAAAAGAAGGAAGAAAAGGAGAAGTTGCCCTTCTCTGAGTAATTCTGAAAAGCAGGGAGACTTAGAGCCCTGCATGGCTGCCACCCACAAGCTTCTTCAGTAAGGGTGAAAAATTCTGGGAGGAAAGTACAGTATCTCATTAGAGAACTAATTATCCCACCTATCTATTTAGCTTGGCATAAGGTGAGATCATTTTCCCTGGGCTGGTCCCTTAGCTAAAGTGATTGAACCAGTCTAACTGGAGTGTTTGGTCTCCACCCAGGCCAGAGATTCCTTTTTTTTTTGACGGGGAGTTTCTTTCACTTTAACATTAATATCTAGAGTATATCAAGATCTAAAAACTAACAAGAAATCAAACAACTCAGTAATATACTGAGTACTGAAATGTACTTTCAACTCTCAAAGCATCAAGTACAAAGAGCCAGAAAAAGGTGGGAAAAAAAGTTCAAGTTCACTAGGCATCATGGAAATGCCAAGTAAAACTATAAGAAGATTCCATATCACCACAGTTAAGAAAACAAAGGAAGATGGGGAGAAAATGGAGTCCCTGTGCACTCCAATCACTATGGAAGTCAGCATAGGATCCTCAAAAAACTAAAGGTAGACTATCAAATGACTCAGCTATACCCCTTCTGGGTATTTACAAGATCCAGTCAACATCACAGAGATATGTGCACATCAATGTCCAGTGCAGCACTGTCCACAGGAGTTATGGAGCCAAACTTGGTGTCCACCAAGGGAAGAAGATATTTAAAAATGGGAAAAACAGAAGTTTTCCAACCACAAAGAAGAATGAAGTCACATCATTTGCAGGAAAATGGACACAACTGGAGATAGTCATACTGTGATGGGGCAAGACAATCCAGAAGTTCCGCCTTCTTGTATCCTTGCTGAGGCCATTTCAGGTTTCACTAGAATCTGATCTCCTTGATGGAGAATCTCGTGGAAAATTACCCAACTCTCTTCTAGGACCCAAAAGTCATGGTGTCCTGGATAACTTATCTTAGCTTCTGTTAAACTGCTTGTTTGTGAGGAACCCTCTCTAGCTAACCACTTACCTTAGGTTCTGTTAAAATTGTTTGCTTCAAAATGCTTCCTTCTGTGAAACTTCCCTGCAGCTGCTGATAGAGATGCCAGAACATGGTTTATTCCTTTAACAAACTCATATTTGGATATACCCAGGCCCTGAACACTTGAGTGTGGTCTCGGCCAACTGAAATAAAGACTTTCAATTGGCTATAAACTGCGTCTGAGTGTTCATCTCTAGTGAGCTCCCTGTAGCAATATGAGGTGACATAAGTCAATCTGAGAAATAAAAATATATAATGGTTTCCAGTAGCATTTTGCATCAATGATTATTGTTACTCTTCTCTAAATATGGTTTCCCACAATTGAACCTAAACCATTTGCCTTCTCAAGTGAAAAAATCATAGCAGACAAATGCTACCCATTACTGCATAAACATTTAAGACCTTTGAAAGATTTGCTTAATGTCATTCCTCTGGTGGCTGATTTTATTTCTCACGAAGAGCCAAGAAAATTAGAAGGTTCTGAGAATGCTTACAATTCATGGTGGTACGTGAATCTTACGGAGTTTACATTGTATTCTCATAGCAGTGTAAATACTGAAAAAAAGAACTGAGAAGAAAAGGAAAGAATGGCTCCTAGGTATGGTGGAGGGGAAAGTTTATTGCACATAAAAGGGAGAGCATAACAAGAGGTAGAGATATTTGGGAGAGTCTAGAGTGGACATGTGAGAAGAGGAGGAGGGGAAGGAAAAGGGGAGAGAAGGGAACCAGGTGCTGACCCCAGAGGCAAAAGGTAAAACGGATGGGTAACCAAAATGGTTAGATTACATAGGGAGGAGCCTCTGGGGGAAGGGCAGCCCGAAGCTGGGCTGGAGAAGTTTAGGATAGGGGGCAGGGCATGACAGCCAGAAGAGCCCAGTAACAGGTAGGGACTGAAGGATGCTGGGAGACCCTGGTGGTCAGGTCGACTTTGATATGTTAAGTAGACACGTCAGCCCTTTGGCCTAGGTTTGCGTTTGAAACCTAACAAATATGAGACCACACAATTAGAATACTTCGTGACAAATTCAGGATGTGCTTTGTCCCTTAGAATATTGCAGCTATAGGTGAAAAGTCCCTAGAAGTCTTTCTTCTCCACCTATTTTTTTAAATTTGGTAATGTGAGTACCCCTCCCCAAGGCTGCTGTTGCTAATGTCAGGCTGTTGAGATTACTGGGTGTTCCTGGACTATATTTAGACATGAAAGAAAGGATGAGAGAGAAAGAAGAAGAAGAAAAAGAGAGAGGATGACAGAAGTAAGAAAGAAAAAAAGGAAGGGAAATAGGGAAAAGGAACAATGGAGAGGGGGGGGGATGAAACCAGACATACAAACACAAATTCTGGCATCTATATTCTGAATAAGTTTCTGAGCTCTTAGCATAATTTTCATAGCATCCTTTGGTGCCTGGTGCTCCAAGGAACATACACTTCAGCTATAAGTCACCAAGCAAGAAGAGGAATAGAGGACCCATACTTTGAGAAGGGTCTCCACAGAGTTCCCCAGCCTTTGCTCTCAGCAGTTCACCTGCTCTTATATCAGCCCCTCTCTTCTTTCATCTTACTTCCACGTGACTCCTCTTCCAAAGAGCCCTCATCAGCCACATCCACCTGTAAGAGCCTTGGCCCTGGGTTGGCTCTTTTCTTTCCTGATAGATCTGGGTTCAACATCCAGTGTGAGAAGTCAGCTAAATCATCTCTCCTAATTAATGCTGAAGAATGGAACAAGAAAACTAGTGGGTCAAGGCAACCCAGCATATGAGTACAAATGGCATCCCAAGGCTCATCTTTATTGTTCCAGATCCTTTAATAACAGTTACACATTTACAGTTCAGCAAGGAAATCTGGTTCACAGGCCAGCATGGTCAAAGTTATATGAAGCACAACAATGCTACTTTTCTTCAGAAAAACATCTGGGGTATGGGAACATTGTTTAACATAACTATTCTCTGGTGACTGAGGAAGGCCACAGGCATCCCTGGGCTCCTTCCCATGTTGGTTTGCATTTCGAAGTCCCTTCTTGAGAAATATCAATGCCGTATGTCTCCATGTAACCAATTCATTCTATCCTCACATAACCTTAATGCAAGCCCCAATGTGGCTCCCCTTTTATTATTTTTTAATATCTTCAAAGAGCATGTCATTATGTATAGGGGTCACAAGTCTGGCAGCAGAATGCTGGACACAGGTAAGAACAGGGAAGCAGCAAAGAACAACGTCCAAGAAATGAGGAGATCCGGACAGAGCAGGGTGACCACAGCTGTGGTTGTGAGGAATGTCAAACGGTGTCTTGCCCCTGTTCTAGTTGTGTGTCCATTTACTGAGAGTAGTCAGATAAATTAAAACAGCGCAGGCCAGAGGGTTGCTGGCATCCCAAATACTCTTTCAGTAAGTGATAATCTAGTGCTACCTGATTTTGTTATAGATCTGTTCTCACTTCTAGCTCCTGATTTAATTCTCCTAATACCTGAGCTGCAATATCAGTGCCCTTACTAACAGCACAGGCCACTAATGTACAGGACAGTCTTGTGATATCCTGCTGAAGGTCTACAACAAGGCCAGGTACAGGCAAAAAAGAAAGCAGCTTCTGTAGCTGCAGCAGGGATGGACATAGACTTAAATGGTCATCACAGTCAGTGGGGAGGTCCCTACACTTTCATGTGTGTAGCAATCTGATGCCAGGTAACATGAGAAGCATGCGACCAGTGGCACATAACACAAACAAATTGACTCTAAGAGAAAGAAAAGGAAAGTGTGGTTCCCACAGAAAAGTGCATAGGTAAAGCTTTTTCCATGTGTTAAGAATTGGCCAACAAAAAGCCAGGCGTGATGGCACACAAGACAGGCTGATCTCTCAGTTCAAGGCCAGCCTGATCTACAGGGCAAGTTCCAGGACAGCCAGGACTATACAGAGAAACCCTGTCTCAAACAACAACAACAACAACTAAAAGAACTGACCAAGTAGAACCTCACACTGGGAGTTTTTCTCATTGCAGTCGAAACATAAACAATAGCTCTCGAAAACAAAGGACACCAGAAGAACTGGAATAATTTTCAGAAATTATGTTGGTGTAGGATGTGGCATTGTCCCTAGCGATATTAGCATATTTAGTAGGATATATTCTTAATACCACCAATTTTTTTCTTTGATAAATTTGGTACAGAAGGAAGCCCATTAAGCCCCCAGTAGCCAATTGAAACCATAGATTATTATCTGAGAGTCCCAATGATCCCACAGCCAATTCAGAGATGGAAACATTACTTTGTGCAAGCTGTTTCAGAGTGGGGTCCATGGTTTGTCCATCACGATGATATCAGCTTGGGAACATAAAAATCACATGGCAGAGAGACTGAGTATTACTCAGTTTGGTAGTAATTCCAAAATCTGCTTTACTAAAACAACTATTGTTAGCAATTAAAACCACCACTCATTTCTTTTTTAATTTTTCTATCCAATTAACAGATATTACTGGCCACTGTCACGCTCCAGGTGAGTTCATTCCAGGTAAGAGGAGAGACATTTTGTTTTATGTGAAAAAGCACCCTGCCCAGTGTGGAAGAAAAGGGGAGCCCAAAGGAGAGAAGTTAACATTCCCTTGGTGTCAAAAAGAGGCTTAATCCTTTATTTCGAGCACAGTGTGGGGCTCTCTATGATCCCATATATTAGATATGTGGTTTAGTATAATAAATGTGATCATGATATAGATAGTAGACTTACAGAGGAGACGGAGGTTGAGAAAATGACCATGAACTGTCTGTCATGAGGAACCAGAGAATGCAGATGAGCCTTGGTACTTTGAAGTAGAATTGGAGACCCAGGACAAAAATGGCCATTAAATGCACATTAATAAATGGTCTCTTTAGCAGTCAGCTCTCTCCTATGGCCTTCCCAGCCATTTATGAAGCCATCTCTTGATTTTTAACTCAGGCTACTGGTGGGTACAGCTGGGCCTCTACCTGCAGGCTCCACCTCAGAGGGTTTTATTCACTGGAGACAGAAGACAGTCTTTAACAATTGTACTTATAATGTACATGCCTGGACTTTTTCTTGTCACTAGACCCCAAACAACCCAGTGTGATACCTCTTTGTACATAGTATGTAGGGAGATGTTAACAGGCTAAATGCAGACACTAAGCTGTTTCCCATCAGGACCCAAGCATCGGCAGATTTGGGTATCCTTGGAGATGGGGGCCCTGGAACCCATTTTCCACAGATACTGAGTGGCAGGCATCATGGTATAATTAACTGTGACGAGGGCTCAAAGAAGTGCAGATTTCTGGAGAAGGAATGAGAGCATGCCTTTTGACATGCTGAACTTAAGTCCCCTATAAGCCCTACAAGGATGTAGGACTCAGAGTCTGCAAGGAGATAAGAAATAGATGTTTGGACATGAGTTGCTGACAGGTGGATATAGCTGGAGCTCTATGAGGAGATGAGATTTGACAGACACTGAGCTGAGGAGGACACTGGGTTTAGAAACATTTGTGTATATTGAGAAAGAAGAAAACAAATAGGGTTGAGTTTTACTTTAGTTTGGCATACTAGTCAAAATGAATCCCAGGAGGAAAGAGGACAGGTAAAATTTATTAGGGATTTGTGAATTACAAGTCAGCACCAAACCAGCAGCAGCAGACTAACTGAGATGTGGACCACAGGGTTGGAAAGGTGAAAATGTTACAGCCTCACTGTAAATAGGCTTCGTGAAGTCTAGAATTTAGAATAAGAATTGTCATCCTTCCAGGCAGTAGTGGCACACGCCTTTAATCCCAGCACTTGGGAGGCAGAGGCAGGCAGATCTCTGTGAGTTTGAGGCCAACCTGGGCTACAGAGTGAGTTCCAGGAAAGGCACCAAAGCTACACAGAGAAACCCTGTCTCAAAAAACCAAAAAAATAAAAAAAAATAAAAATAAAAAAAATAAAAGAATCGTCATCCATTACCCATGAGTCAAGGAAAGAAAAGGTTGTGATTAGAAATACCAAGAAGACATCATGTGTGAGGAAAATACTGTTCCTTATAATATACTCTGGTGACAATACATCATTCCATTATCTTTTTTTTTTTGGTTTTTCGAGACAGGGTTTCTCTGTGTAGCTTTGCGCCTCTCCTGGAACTCACTTGGTAGCCCAGGCTGGCCTTGAACTCACAGAGATCCGCCTGGCTCTGCCTCCCGAGTGCTGGGATTAAAGGCGTGGGCTACCACCGCCCGGCCTTCCATTATCTTTTTAATCTTGATAATTCTTTACCTTTTCAAGTGCCCAAGAAACGTTCTCACCTATTTAAGTAGATACCTGTATCTTATTATATATCTTCTATTTTTAAAATCAGAGCTAATATAAAGCAAAACAGAGAAAAGGGTACTCGCTGCTTGATGTTACAGCCTCACTGTAAATTTGTGTCAATTTTCAAGGCACCTTTAGGAAGGGCAAAGAAGAGAAACCTGACTCTCTCGCCCTGTGCTCTGCAGGAAAGAGGTCCTGCCTGCAGAGCCTCATCCAGCCAAGGGGCCGTGTACTCTACAGGAGCTGCACTGTACATGGGCAGCTTCAGCCAGTTAAGGGAACTGCTTTAGACAGCACTTCAGAGGGGCCTGCAGGCTCCAAGTTACTCCGTGTCCCAATTTCTTCTTATAGTGAAAATGCAACTTTTAAGAATACCAATTAGATTTATACTGTGCAGGCTCATTTATCTGCAGAGATTTGTGTGAAAGTGGTAACAACTCTTGCTCTCCACCCTGTGCTTCAGGCTCTCAAATGGACAGAAACATGAGCTATTAAGCATTCTTTGATGCCAAATGGGTCCTTATTTCACATCTATCATTGTAATGTAATTAAGAAGCAATAGATACATGAAAATGTGGGATATCTATTAGATATTAGAGTGTAAGAAGCATATAGTCTTAGAATCTTAAATATTTAAACTTAGTTTTGTAAGCCCTTGTTCAATATATGCTAGACATACTTGGTAGTACCCAATTAAGTAGGACTGAGATTCTTTAAGAGACATTTGGCCCAACACATTTCTGAGGACCATAGCTCCACTGCAAGCTGACACAAAGGGAGAACAGGATCTTCTCATATCCCTTAGAGAAGATTGAGTGGTATCCCAGGGCTGATGGACGACTGGGTAGTTCTCTGCACCCTTTGGCTTCTTGTGTTCCTTCTTGAGTATGTGGGAAATGACATGCATTCACTCAACAGCAGTATCTTCCTGTGACAAGCAAGAAAGTTGGTTAATTCAGAGGCATCTGTGCTTTTAATCCATTTAATATCAGTGATAGTGCATTGAACAAAAAACATAGTTTCCACTGTTCCAAACTTCGGAGTCTTAAACATTGTATCCTGCTCACGACTGTGACTAGACTTCTTGAATGTATTTTGCCTTTGTGAGCAGATGTCAGGGACTGAGTGTTTTCTGGAGCCTGGACTAGAATCCAAGGGAGTGAATTAGGTCTCACCAGACTCTAAGAGCTGCCTTGACAATGAGTCTTAGAAGCGAGCCTGATGTCTCTCCAGTCTCTAGTCCATGTGCTGCTTCCACATGCCCTCAAGTCCCCATTTTGCTTCTTCATGATATGACACAGCACAAGAGCCCAGTCAGAAGCTAACATATATATATGGCCACCAAATCTTGGACAGAATTGTGAACCCAAGTAAATATTTTCTCTTTATATGTTATTCAGTCCCTGGTATTTTTATTTTTTGTGATAACAACATATATTAAGAAATTTCTTAATGTAAAAAGACTTTATATAGAGAGAATGGTTAAGGCCAATGGGCTACATCCAACTGCTAAGTCCTTTTTGATCTCTTGTTTGAATTATTGTTTGAATGTGCATAATAAATTTACAATATAATTGTGTTAGTTCTCTGCTACTGTAACAATGTACCTGAAACAACCAACTTAGAAAGAGGAGAAATTGATTTTGGCTGGGAGTTTTGGGAGGTTGTAGTCCATGGCCAGCTGCTGCCCTTGGCAACACTACATCCTGATGGGAGCTTGTAGTGGAGGAAGCCTGTTCATCTCATGGCCAGGAAGAAATGACAAAGGAAAGAGGTAGGACCACACAGTCCCACTCAGGGTCACTGCCCACCAATGGTTTAAAATGCCTCACTTGGCTTTGTCTCCTAAAGGCTCTACCACCATCTAGTAGCATTATCAGCTAAGGGCCACGCTTTTAACACACAGGCCTTTGGGGAACATTTTAGGTTTAAGCAATAGTAATAGTGAAATACTATACAACTATAGAAACACAAAGCTGTCAAAAGAGTTGGCTTTATGAAGTTTCAACTCAATTCTACTGAAGCACTGAATATGACATATTGAATGAGTGAGGCAATGTTAAGAGCCAGGCAACTTACAGCATTCTGGATTGGTTCTATACTCAAATTGCAAGTCTATTTAGTTCACTTTAGAGACACCAGGTTTGTGGCCAAATAGGAATATTATGGGTATGGTTGTAAAAGAACAATGAAAAATTCCAGCCACATGAGATCTCCATCTGCAGCACAGGACCTTTGAATAAACATGTATTATACTGGGACATAGTTTTCTTCAGAGAGCATTTCAGGACTTTTAGTAACATCTTGATTCAAACGACTTTTAAAAGTCAACTAGGCAGCCTATGAAGTACCTGCTGTATTGGTGGTGAGCTCCTTATGTGATGGCAGCCAGTTAGCTCAACCTGCCTCTCCAGGAAACAGGAGGCTGCCCAATTCAGGGCCCTGAGAGTGTGTCACCAGAGTGCCAGCACCTCAGATCACACTCATCTTCTTACCCACATTTACTCTAATAATCTGTAGATTCCTTCTGCAAGGCCTCAGGTGTTCCAGACCTGTTCTTCCTTCGCCCTCTGTCTCAGCCCACTCGGTTTACTGCTTTCCATCATTTGTGGCGATGCTGGTTCTCTTGTTTACCCTTTCTCAACTCCATTTCCAAAATGATCTTTGGCATCATAATTTTTGGTTTGTGGCAGTGATCTTATTCCTCTGAATGTTACATTAGAACAGAGCTCCAGAAAGGTCTGAGCACTAAGTGTGAGGGATGTAGTAAAGCAAACTAAAATGAACTGTTGTTTAAACAAGAAGACCTAATATAGTATGTGAGAAAGATGGCACACTATAGTTATAATTTGACCTTGAGTAACATTTGACGAGAACTACACTGACTTAAATGGAGTCATAGATTTTTGTTTGTTTTGTTTTGTTTTTTGAGACAGGGTTTCTCCTTGTAGTTTTGATGTCTGTTCTGGAACTCACTCTGTAGACCAGGCTGGACTTGAACTCACAGAGATCCACCTGGCTCTGCCTCCCAAGTGCTGGGATTAAAGGTGTGCGCCACCACCGCCCAATATAATAGATGTTTTTAAGCAAGACTACAGACAGCATTTCATGCCTTTGACAATACTGAGGTTGCCGCTTGGTCTGAGTGTGAAATGAAGTCAGCTTCCAGGAGGAAGGGACTTTGACATAGGGGAACTTTTGTTTTCCTGGCTGTTGGGATAGGAACATTTACCTTCTAGAACATTGCACAACTGACTATGCTTTCCGGGAGAAGACAACTTTTGTGATTATTTTCTGGGTAGAAAAAATAAAGAACTATTTCATTTACTGAACCAGGCCAGCTGGTCTGGCATGGATCATGTGACTGAGGTAGCTTGGTGTCCCCTTCTCATGGCACAAGTTATTCCACAAGCTTACAAGAGGCTCCTGAGCTGGAAGAGTATTCAGTCTCAGAAACCTGCAACAAATAGCTGACTGAGGTGTCTAGTTAACATATCTAGTGTCTAGGTAACATAACATTTACTGTTGGCCAGCTCTCCCAACATCAGTACCTGTAGCTCCTCCCAGACCTTCTCTCCCTTCCCCTCTCCAAAACCACTTCCTCCCAGGGGCTGGGCTTCTGCCTCTACCCCTCACCCTCCCACCCCAACTGATCCCTCTATAACTCAGCCACTTAGGATACACAGGTCCCTTGGCCTCTGGGTCAGTGGCTCATCTCTTGCTCTCCTTCCCCCTCTCTCCTCTCATGGTCTGGTGTAGTCTGCAGGGCATGTTCAGCCTGGCCTCTTCTCTCTGTCTGCTTTCTCCCTTATATCTACAATAAAAATCTTCTCCATATTTTAGGAGTAGTCAAGGCCTCCTCCTTTTATTTTATTTTTCCATTCAAAGAGTGGGTGTGTGAGTGTGTGGGTTACGGCGCCAATCTCAGTTTCCAAGTGGAAGATGTTCTCAATGCTACCTATACTGAGAAAAAAAAACTAGGTAAAAAGAAGGTGTGGGTCCCAGGGACATGGTAACTAAACTAAGGTTATTGCTGTAGTTTGGATTCAAACTGTCTCCCAAGAGTCTATGCATGGAAGTCTATAGCCATGACAGTACCAGGGAGGTGGGAGGAAGGGAAAGAGGTGAAATTAGGTGGAGGACATTAGATCATCCAGAGGCTATACCCTGGAAGGGAACTGTGGGCCCCTGGCTCCTTTCTTTCCCCATACAGTTTCCTGCTTCGCACTGTTGTGCTATTTTGCCACAGGCTCAAAGGAAGAGGACCATGGGCTGAAACCTTTGAAATCAAGATACAAAAGAAATGTTTCCTTTTAATTTATTTCATGTGTATTACACATTTATGTGTTTGTATGTGCACAGGACAGCCTTGGATTTCATTCCTCAGATTCCAGCTGCCTTACAATATTTGTTTGTTTGTCTGAGACAGGTCTCCTAGAGGTTCACAACTCTGAGCAGTCTAGGCTGGCTGGTCAGCTAGCCCCAGAGGTTCACCTGTCTCAGCCTCATTAGCAATTGAGGTCAGAAGTCCACTACCATGCCCCACTTTTTTATTTATTTATTTATTTTTAAAATTTAGTTTTCCAGGGGTTGAGTTTAGGTTCCTGAGCTTGAAAAGCAATCGCTTTACTGACTGTACCATCTCCCTGGTCCTCTCCCTGGTTTTTGTTTGAATTTTCTTTCTTAAAAATATTATTTATTTATTGTATATGATATTATGTCCCCTAAGGGTAATTTCTTTGTTTATTTTTTAAGACAGGATTTCTCTGTGTAGCCCTGGCTGTCCTGAATTCACAAAGATCTGCCTGTCTCTGCCCCTGCCTCCCTCTTGAGTGCCGGGATTAAAGGTGTGGGTCACATTGAGTATATTTCCCCAACCTCTGATTGTCCCTTTCTGACCCTTTTCCCTCCTATTTAGTCACCTTAGTTCTCGCAGACAGTTTCAATTCTACTTGCATATGCATATATATTTATACATATGTGACTCTATATATCTATATAAACTCTAGCAACTACTTAGAGGAAAATCATACATGCATACAATACCTGGCTTGATTTTCATTTTCTTTTATTGAAAACATATTTTATTTGCTCTTCTGCGACAGGGTTTCTCTGTGTAGCCCTGGCTGTACTAGAACTCACTCTGTAGACAGGCTGGCCTCAAACTCAGAGACCTGCCTGTCTCTGTCTTCTGAGTGCTAGTATTAAAGCTATGGGCCACCACCGTGCACCAGATTCTCCCTTACATCACCCAAAAAGAATATATTTAACTGGGTGTTGGCACATGCCTTTAAACCCCTGCACTCAGGAGGCAGAAGCAGGTGGATCTCTGAGTTTGATGTCAGCCTGGTCCACAGAGTGATTTTCAGGACAGCAAGGACTACACAGAGAAATCCTGTCTAGAAAAACAACAGCAACAACAGCAACAAAATACAAAAAAAAAGGATTTTTTTTTCTCACATAATATATCTTATAGTTTCCCTCCATTTCTCCCAGTCTCCCCTCCCCCAACTTTCCCTCACATCAGGATCCACTCCCTTTCTGTCTCTTATTAGAAAACAAACAAGCTTCTAAGTGATAATAACAAAATAAAGCAAAAGAAAATAAGATAAAACAAAAACTACCACATCAGAATTGGGCAAAACGACACAGAAGGAACCCAAGAGAAGTTACAAGAATCAGACACTCATTCATTCGTACACTCAGGAAATCCACAGAAACACTAAAATGAATGGCTTAATATGATTGTCTGCCACTGAATCCATTTTTCTGAAGTGACATGGAGTGGGTTTGTACCTGGATGCTCCACTCTGTCCCACAAGCTTGGTGCTGTTTTCCTCTCAGAGAGATTGGTTGATAGTTCTATTTATGTTATACTTTTATCTGGTTGGGATCAGGGCAACATTGGCTTTGTAAAATAGTTTAGTTGCATACCTTCCTTTCCTCTTTTACATAATAATATGGGAAGGATTAGTATTACTTCTTTGAAAGTCTGGTAGAATTTAGCAGTGAATCCCTCTGGTCCCAGACAGTTTTATGGGAGGGTATTTTATTACTATTCAACTTTGTTTCTTACACAATTGTTTAAATTGTTTATCCCATCTTGGTTTAATTTTGGTAGGTCATATGCATCTATGAATTCATCCATTTCTTTTGAATTTTCTAATTTAAAGGATTGTACATTTTTAAGATTTTTTCTAATCATTTTAAATTTTTCTATTTTGCTGTGGCATCTATTGTAATGTCTCCCTTTTCATCTCTAATTTTAGAAATTTTGTCCTCTCTTTTTAAAGTTCTATTTCACTAGTTTCCCTCACCGCCAGATATAAGGATTTTTTTTTCTCCTTTATTCTTTTGGGGTTAAGCCTTTTCTGGTTTATCTAAGCCTCTAATGCTACACCATTGGATTATTTACTCAGGATCTTTTTGATTTTTTTTTTAATGTAGACACTTTAAGCTGTAAATTTAATTTTTAGGACTACTTTCATTGCATCTAATAGGTTTTGGTGAGTTGTGTTTTTAATTTCGTCCAATTCTAGGATGAAAAAAATATTTAAGTTCTTTGATGACTTATTTATTCATTATTCAACAATGTGTCATTCGATTTCCATGAATTTGGATGTGTTGCGTGTTTTCTTTTGTTGTTGATTTCTGTTTTTGTTTTGTTTTTCCATTGTGGCCAGATAAATACCAAAAGTGATTCAGCTTCCCTGTATTTGCTAAGAAGTGCTCTGTGGCCGGGCGGTGGTGGCACGCGCCTTTAATCCCAGCACTCGGGACGCAGAGCCAGGCGGATCTCTGTGAGTTCGAGGCCAGCCTGGGCTACCAAGTGAGTTCCAGGAAAGACGCAAAGCTACACAGAGAAACCCTGTCTCGAAAAACCAAAAAAAAAAAAAAAAAAAAGTGCTCTGTGTCTTATGTGTATTTTAGAGAAGGCTCCATGGGCTAACGAGAAGACTGGCCGCTCTGTAGTATTTGGTGGAATGTTCTGCAGCTGTCTGTTGTGTAGCACTTCCTTTGAGTTTAAAGTCTTCCACCTTGGAGGAAAGATAGTTAAGGTATAAGACGTTAAGGGGAAGTAGAACAACAGATATCCTAGGAGGGACTCTCCTTATGATACACAATTGTAGGAGACACGTAGGTCATTGTGCTCACAGAGAAGCACTGAGGAACTAGGAATGGTAAACACCTGGGGTTGTCTCTGCAAAGAGAAAGAGGTATAACCTGTTTTCTCTCCAGAAGGCTGGGAATGGTTAGTAGCTTGGTGACCTTTGCACTCTGTGACCAGGCCACACTGACTCCTCCCCCAGACCCTTATCTTGAACTTATTTTCTCAGTTAATCTATAGAATCTATTTTTATGGAAGATGTCACTTGTACTTTACAAAGAGCTTCCATGTTCTTGTCTTAAGCTTTGTTATACACCCAGGATTGAGTTAATTATCACCAGGAAACTTTTTCCCACATTGTGCTGTGCTTAACTATGCTGAAAATAAACTACACCGGTCAGACACTCGAAGTTTGGACAAACACTGACTAACTTCTGAGTCATAGTGAACCTAACTTGCTTTCTTACCTCTGGAGGGTCTACACTCTGCTGATCATGGGGATGTTTGTAGAGACACTCCCTATCCCACCTTCACCTTACAGGATGTTTACAGCAAAGGGGAACAACAGGATGCTCTAAACCACTGGTTCTCAACCTTCTTAATGCTTCTGCTGTTTAGTACATTCCTCATGTCGTGGTGACTCCCAACCATAACATTATTTTCATTGCTACTTTGTAACTGTCATTTTGCTACAGTTACGAATCATCATGCAAATATCTGTCTTTTCTGATGGTCTGAGGTGACCCCTGTGAATAGGTCGTTTGAGCCCCTGAATGGGTCGAGACCCACAGGTTAAGAACCACTGTTCTAAGGTGAGGTGAAACATTGCATCCTACAGAAAGGCTCATTCATAAGCTCAGGAAGTAGACAATTCCGTGGCTTCAGAGAGTTTCTGAAACTGACCAGATTCATTAGGATCTTCCCCTAAGCATGCATAAATATGTAAAGACTTCTGAGAGACACTCTTTTTTTCCATTTATTTATTTTGAAAATAGATTTTTTTCCCTCATACAACACAACCTGATCATGGTTTCCTCTCCTCCCAGTTTCTCTCCATCTTTCCTCTCCATCCAGATCCACCCCCTTTTTGTCTCTCATCAAAAAATGAACATGCCGGCCAGGTGATGGTGGCACACACCTTTAATCCCAGCACTCAGGAATCAGAGGCATGTGGATCTCTGTGAGTTTGAGGCCAGCCTAATCTACAGAGTTAGTTCCAGGACAGCCAGGGATAGACAAAAAAATCCTGTCTTGGACCTCCCCGCCCCAAACAAAAACAAAAACAAACAGGTTTCTAAGGGATAAAACTAAAATAAAATAAAAGAGATAAAAACTAGCACATAGGAATTGGACAACATAAGAAAACAGAAGGAAAACAGCCTAACAGAAGACACAAGAATCAAAGACTCACTCCTTCACACACTCAGGAATTCCATAAAACGCTAAACTGGAAGCCATAATTGTTTCACTTAGAACCCCACTTCAACTGGACTCCGCCCCCACTCCAAACCCCGCCCACCCTCCGAAAGCACAAGCAGCGGCCCCTCCCCCCAGCTCCTCAAGACTGCTCCTACAGGGTATTTAAGGTCCATAGACCCGCCACGTGATTTCTCCTCTTCTACGGAGATCACCCGGGGATGCTTTGCTCATTAAACCTGGACTTTTAACTCGGCTTGATTTGGCTTATTGGCATCTGTGGGGTTATCCATTACCAGGGATTTCAAAACGCTTATCAATAATATATAGTGCAGACCTGCACAGGCTCTGTGCTTCTTGATTCAGTCTCTGTGAGTTCATGTGGGCTTTGCTCAGTTGATCTAGAGGGCTTTGTTTTCTTGTCCTGCATGCACTCTGGTGATTACACCCTTTCTGCCTCCTCTTCAACAGGGTTTCCTGAGCCCTGAGAGAAGGGATTTGATGGAGATTCCCGTTTAGGACTGAGTGTTCCAAGGTCTCTCACTTTCTGCATATTGTCTGGATGTGGATCTCTATTTGTTCCCATCTAGTGCAGGAGGTACCTTGTGTTCTTTTAAAGTTACAAGAAAAAAATAAAATGTCAAGTTTTTTTGTGGAATTTCTGACTTTTAGGTTTTATATAATTACCATTTGCTAACAAATGTGGAAGATGGAAAGAATATACACATATATATAAAATCAATGTTAAAAACTCAGATATTTATGTATAAAATATAGATAATATAATTAATGATTTGGATAAACAACCGCAAATTCATTACCTTAACATTATTTTATATTGCCTTTTGTTAAGATGAAATTAGTCTAAGTTTTCTTAAAATGTAACATTTTTCTAAGACTTTCTCATAAAATGTCTTGTGGCATTTTCTGTCTCCTACGTAGATTATTGGAACTCCGAATTTCGGGACAAGACATGTTGCTGTTATGTTTAAGCACAATTCATTTTCTGATGATTGCCATGTAAATGTAACAGCACCAACACAGTCATGTCTTGGTATTGCTCTCCATGATTACACGTCTTAAAATCAATTCTCTTTGAGAATGCTCAAAAATGTCTATTGCATAACTGATTTTTATAGTCAAATGATATATGATTCTTCAGTTTCATCTGCATAAAAAAAGATATAGGTTGAAAAATCAAGTTTCTGCAAAAGCAACTTCCGTAAAAACAAAACAAACAAATAAATAAAAAACCCAAACAAAATCCGTAAGAGTTGTAGAGAGTCCCCTCAAATCCAAGTTCTGAAGATGGGACAGGGAGAGCAACCCCGAGGGTAACAGCATCTGTCATTCTCACAACTGTCCATCTCTGCTCTGGGCTCTGCCACTTGGCTTCTCTTTCGTTTTGGACACTGTCTATTCTGAGTTGCCTAGAAGTTGACCACGGCAAGGAGCCTCACCATCTGCAGGTAGGCAGGCAGAGACTGAAAACTCACAGCTCAGAGTCTAGTTTAAAGACAACACAACCTCAGCCAGATCCCGCTGTGTCTGGTACTCACCCTTCCCAGAAATCCTGCTTTTATTGTGAGTGGATTTCAGATGTATAAACCCCAATGCTGCCATGGGAACTATAGTAAGAAAGAAAGGGAAGAAGTCCCAAAAACTGGGAGGAAAAAACCCACAGTTACCTAAAGAGGCCGGTGGCAAGGACTATAGGCCAGATTTTGATAACATCCCACGGTTCCTTTAAATATTAGGCATTTAGGGCCTGGAGAGATGTCTCAGCAGTTAAGAGTTTCTTGCTCTTTCAGAGGACTCAAGTTTGTTTCCCAGGACCCATGTCCTGATGCTCACAACCACCTATAACTCCAGCTCTAGGTGATTCTATAACCTCTCTGGCCTTTGTGGGCTGAGCACCTGTTCTCTCTCTCTCTCTCTCTCTCTCTCTCTCTCTCTCTCTCTCTCTCTTTCATACACACACACACACACACACACACACACACACACACACACAGCATTCATAGGAACACACCACACATACAAATAACATTTTTAAAATATTAGACATTTATGTGCACTTTTGTTTAAATGAAATTCCCAATTCAGGCTTTGCCAAGACATTAAGTTACTCTCTGCAAACTGACAGCAAGGCCCCATTGCTGAAGACAATGACTATAGAGAAGTCCAGCTGGTGCCTACATAGAACCTTCATCCCTATGTTCTAGTGTCTTGGGTACAGGAAGGTATTCTGCAAGCTACCAAAAGAGAAACATAAACACCAACCCAGTCACAAAACCTTTGATTTACAATGCTTTCCTGGCTGCAAAAGATGCTCAGGCAATGATGGCACAAAGTTTGTGGTAGTAACCAACCAATGTCTAATTTGAACCCATACCTGACACTGCTTGGGTGAACAAGAACCAGAGACTATATAGTCCAGAGATCTAAGGTAAAAGAAAATAACACTGGTATTTTAAAAAAAAAAGTAGTGATAAAATGACTCCTAATGATATTCTGTTATACTCATAGATAAGGGCCTTATTCAGCAGTCATCAGAGACGCTTCCTTCTGCAGCATATGGGAAGAAATATAGAGACCCACAGCCAGATAGACATCATGCAGAGAATGAGAGACCTTGGAACATTCAGCCCTAAAAGGGAGGCCTCCATCAAATCCCTCCTCTCAAAGCTCAGGCATCCCACTGAAGAGGAGGCAGAAAGACTGTAAGAGACAAAGAGGACATCAGGAGAACAAGGCTCTCTAAATCAACTAACTGAGCAGAGTTCCTATGAACTTAGAGACAGAAGCAGCAAGCACAGGGACTGCATGGGTCTGTACTAGGTCCTCTGCGCATACAGTACGGCTTTCAGTTTAGTGTTTTTATGGGACTCTTGAGTGTTTTCCTTCTGTTGGTTTTTCTTGTCCAATTCCAATGTGTTAGTTTTTGGTTTATCTTATTACATTTTGTTTTGTTACATTTTGTTGTTATATTTCAGAAGCCTGTTCTTTTCTTTCCTTTTTTTTTCATTAATAATTTTTTATTGATTCTTTGGGAATTTCATATCATGCACCCCAATCCCATTCATTTCCCAGTCCTTCCATGTCTACCCTCCACCCTTGTAGCCTCCCCCTCCACAAAGAAAATAAAAAAAAAAATAAAAATAACTTAAAAAACAAACAAACAACAACAACAACAAACCACTTTATACCTCTGCTTTCCCACCTCTCCATAACATACTCATTTGTCTTAGTGGCACTGGGGGCTGGGGTGTGTCACACAGTCACCCTTTTGTTCAAACAGCTTTACTTGCAAATACTCATTGCAATGAGTTGTTGGTTTGGTTCAAGGCCTCTGGCTTTTGGTAAACCATCAAGTGGACCTTCACCAAAGAAACTCCTGTTTGATAGTCTGCTATTGCCCCAGTCATGGAGATCCTGAGGTTATAGGTCTGCAGATGCTCTAGCAGGTAAGGTAGTAGGGGGTAGATGTTGGAGTAGGCTACTCAAAGCCCTGGATGTGGGCCTGGGCGGTAGCTGAGCTGGTCAGTCTGTATCTCCACCGGGATCACCCTCCTCAGGTGAGGGGCAGAGCCAGCTCTCCTGCATGCATGGTGAGGGGTGAGACCAGTTCTCCTGCATGCAGGGCCAGCTCTCCCAGTTGCAGCTGTGAGTTAGGGGGAGGAATTCTCCCTCTGGCCATTGAAGGTCAGAGCTAGCTCTCCCACACCCATACCACTAGGGCCAGTTATCCCATGGCCCTCAGTTGTAACATGGGCCAAAGATATCAACACAGAACCCTGGCTGAGGTAGGGCCAAAGACCCAATCATGGCCCTTGGCTGCGGCTAGGGCCTGGGTGGCAGCTCAGGCCACCCAGATTAGTATGGCCCTCAGACCTCAACATGGCCTCAGATAGGAGCCCAGACCACGGGCATTCACATGACCTTCGGTGGCAACACGAGCCTCAGACATCAACATGGGCCACAGACATCAACACAGACCCTGGCATCAGGAGGGCCACGGTTGCAGTCATAGCCCTCAGCAGCAACAGCACAGGCTGGGACATCATAAGGCCCCAGTGGCTTTATAGGCCACCCATATCAGCCTGCTCCTCACAGCTTTTGCGTCTTCAGATCTGCCTTTGTCCATGGTGCACAAACTTCTCCATTTCTCTACCATTTCTCTACCACATACCTGTTCATTATAGTGATGTCTGCCTGACCACCAGGGCTTCAGGGTGCCTGGTGGGCCTGTGGTTGTCTTCTGTCTGCCCAGGCCTCAGGGCACCGGGCCTGTTCTTGCTATGATCAGATCTCGGGGACCCAAAAGACTACCACAGAGACTGAATCCCGTATGTAAAAGCAAAGAGCCTTTATTTTCAAGCTCGGAGCTTGGACTCTCTTTCTGATGCAGCAGTGAGAGCAGAAAGCCCCATGCTCCCACAGGGTGGGGTTTTTTTTTTTTTTTTTTAAATCATAGCAGAGGTTGGGGGTATAGGGAATGTTTGGTATTTCCCCTTAGGTGAAGGGTGGAGTCATGAAGGCACTCCCATGGGGTGGAGTCAGCTTGTGGTTTTTCCTGGGTCCAGGTGTTGTCTGCCAGAAGCTGTGTCTGGGCCTCTAAGCCTGTGGTGGCAGCTGTGTGGTCAAGCTGTTTTGCTCCCCGCCCCAGTTCTTTTCTAATGAGAGACTAAAAGGGGGTTGGGTCTGGATGAGAAGGGAGGTGGGAAGGAACTGGGAATCGCAGAGAGAGGGGAAACTGCAATCAAGATATATTGTACAGAAAGACTATTTTCAGTAAAAGGGGAAAAACCTTAAAAAAGCATATTGGACATTTATTTTTACTTTTCTTTTTTATTGAAATGAAATTCCCAAAGTGACACATTAACTTCTTCAAAGTGCGTTATTCGGTGGCATTTACTGCATGAGCTATGTTGCACAACCACTTCCTCTTTCAAGTTCACAATACATGTTCATATCCAAAAAGATAACTCCATACCCACTGCAGCAGTCTTCTGTCTCCCACGTGCCCACACCCAAAGCACGCAGTGTTCTGCTTTCCTGCACTCACACATCTGATTATGTCATATAAATGAAATACGTGCCTGGCATCCCACTCACTTCCAGATTGCCTTGGATAGTGTGTGTGTCTGGGTCCTCCATCCCACAAACACAATCAATATCGTCATCCATTTTTTGTTTTTCAGTTTCTTTTGTTAATCCCAACGGCAAGAATAAGACCACTACCACAATTTGAGCAAAATTTGAAGCAAGCTTGATTTTCTTTGGGATGCACCCAAGAACTGGCTGGTGATTGCCTCCTAAGTCCAGTTTAAAGAGAGCAACCCCGAAAGCATTTCTTGGTTCCCTTTTAAGGAGTAAATCACTAGTAGCTACAAAGCAGGTTTACAGAAGAAAGCTGATGGGTCAATAAGGAAATACAGAAAAAACTTACCAAAAAGAAATCATGTGGTCACCATGTGATTAGAGAGGGGTCAGGGAGGGTCAGGGAAGGTAAGGGTATTCTCAAAAACAAGTCAAGGTCATGGGTTGGGGGAGGTCAGGTTCCAGGAAACAGAGCAGCTCAGCTCTTACAGCAAACAGAAACTTTTTTTTTTTTTTTTTTTTTTTTTTTTACAATACAGCACAATGGCTCCTGCCTTCAAAATGCAATCAGGCTGGTTCCTCATTTTCAGTAATATTATATTAATAATATTAAATACCGTGTTACTTGTTAAACCTTTGCACAACTATTTTATTCTTTTGATGCTGATGTGGATATGATTATCTTCTTTATTGTCTTTTTAGACTGGTTGTTTAATCTCAGTATTCAGATATTGTATTCTACGCAGCTGTGTTTGTTCATTAGTACTAACGGTTTCTTGGGCATTTCTGGGGATTGTAAACATGTGCAATGGTAGCATTCACAAACAGGACAATTTTCTTTCCTTTCCAGTGTGGATAGCGCTTCTTTACTTGCCTAGTTGCTCTGGTTGGATCTTACATTGCAAATGTGAATGCAATAATACAAGTGGATAGCCTTTTGAAGTGGGTGTTCTGTTTAAGATCTTTGTGGGAAAATTTTCAGACCTTTTTTTTTTTTTCTGAGAATGAGGTTAATTGTGGATTCTTTAAAATGTCCTTTACCAGGGCAAGTACGTTCTCCTTTGCCTAATTTTTTTTTTTTTGGTTTTTCGGGACTGGGTCTCTCTGTGTAGCTTTGCGCCTTTCCTGGATCTCGCTCTGTAGCCCACCCAGGCCGACCTCGAACTCACAGAGATCCACCTGGCTCTGCCTCCCAAGTGCTGGGATTAAAGGCGTGCACCACCACCACCACCACCACCACCACCACCACCACCACCACCACCCGGCTGCCTAAATTTTTATGTAGTTTTTAATCATAAGCAACTGTTGGCTTTTGTGAAAGGTGTTCCGTCGGAAGCTCCGCCTCAGCTCCCTTCCTCCCTCCCCAAACTCTGCCCCTCAGAAAGCCTGCGAAGCTGTGGCTCCTCCTCCAGATGTTCAAGACTGTGCCTTGGGTTGGGGGAAGGGGGAGAAGGCTGGGAGGGCAGGAGGAGAGAAGAGAGGGGGATCTGTGGTTGGTATGTAAAATGAATTAAAACAAAACAAAACAAAACAAAACTGCGTCTACACGATATTTAAGCTCCAGTCCATACCTGCTCCCTCCCACCCCAGCCCCCTGCCCCTCCCCCCAGATCACCCAGGAATGCTCTGCTCAGATTTAAACCTGGTCTTATTAGTTCGGCTTGATTTGGTTTTATTGCATTGGCAGGGAAACCTAATACTGGGGATTCAAAATACTTATCAAAAGGCTTTTTCTTTGCCTATTGACAATAATCATATGGCTATTTTCGTTTACTAACTTTTATTTTACATTGGTTTCTGTATGTTAAACCCTCCTTGTGTTCCTGGGATAAGCAGATCAGTATTTGTAATCCACTTTTTATGGTTGAATTCACTTTGCTAGTATTTTGTTGAGGTTTGCATCTATGTTTGCTGTGATTTTTTTTTTTCTTTTCTAATTTTGGTGGCAGGACTGAAGCCGGCCTCATCAAACAAATGAGAAAATATTCCCTTTTTTACTTTTTGGAAGTTTTCTTGGTTGGGAGGCTGTTATTACTGATCCAGTCTTTGCCTGATGTACACATATTCAGAGTTTCAATTTATTTTCAAATTTATTTCTGTGATTCTAGATGTTTCCTACCACACTTCTTTGTTATATTATGCATCTTTTCTAATTGTTCATAGACTTCTTTTACACTACTTCATATTTCTACATGTTCAGTATGAACATCCTTTGTCTCATTGATTTTGTTAGTCTGAGTATTTTTCATAATTTTGAGTAATTAAAGAATTTGAGAAGAATCAAGTTCTAGGTTGGATGGTTTTAATTATTTTCTGTTTTTATTTCTATTTTCTCCCCTCTAATCATTGTTCTTTCAAGTTTAGCTTGCTTTTCATTTTGTTCCTTATTTATTTACTTATTTATTATTTACTTAAGTGGAGTTGCATTAGGTTATTTTCACAAAATTAAATAACATGCTTTGACCATGTCCTTCCCCATACTCTGTTACCCCCCATTTTCATTCTCTATTCTATTAGTTTCTTAATGGAATATTATGAGAATTTTTTTCTTATTTATTTATTTTTTTAATTTTTTGTGATTTTCGTATTATGTCTCCCGATCTCACCTGTTCACTCCCACCTCCCCCCCCCCCAAACAGGGCCTGCTCTCCTGGGTGTTACAGTTGATGGGGGGCAGGGACAGCTTTCCTGCTCTTACAATCTCAGGGCCAGCTCTCCCTTCTGCCTCAGGTGTTGATGGGCTGTAGAGAAGAACATCATTCATGCGCCACAAGGCACAGGTCTCCCATCATCTCCCATGGTCTGTCTCCCATGGTCTCCCATGATCACAGGCTGGCTTACCTCCACAAACAGGGTTGGCTCTATTTGCTGCCCAGGCCAGGTACAGGGTCTGCTCTCCTGATTGCTGAAGCTGGTGAGGGGTTGGGTCAGATCCCCAATCTAATGCATATGGTGAGGGGGAAGGGAAGGAGGGAATCTTTCCCTCACCCACACCACCAGATGGCATACGAGAGGGATGTGACCTGCTCCCCCATTCTCATGTCCTCAGTGCCAGTTCACCCATGTCCCTGCAAACAGGGTCAACTCTGTTGTACAGCCCAGGAGAGGTGTAGGACTCTTGCTCCTGAGTACAGCGAGGGGCAGGACCAATTCTCCCTAGTGTTACCATCAGTGAGGGGCAGGACCAGTTCTGGACAGCCCTATCTTCTCTGCCTTCGGTGATATCAGGAGCCAGGGATATCAACACAGACCACAGCTGCATCTGAGCCTGAACCCAGACATGGGCCCCAGCAGCAGATCAGGCCCAGGCATCACCATGGCCCTGTGTGGCAATGAAGTCACCCACCTCAGCCTACGCCTCATCTCTCACCTCTTCAGATATGCCTCTGTCCACACAACATGAACCATTCTTTCTCCCAAATCACTCTATGCATATGCTCACCATAGTACTGCCATGTGCCTGGTGCCGCAAGGTGCCAGGTGGGCCAGTGTTTTCTTCTCGGAGCCTGGGATGTGTATCTCTTTGTCCTTAGAGTGTCATAGCCCTGAGCAGGACCATGCCTCCTCATTACAATGAGATCATATAGTGCCCAACCTCCTGACCTGGCGATGAAGCAGGCTTCTGGTTGGTGCAGGGTTGTTGCTGGGGACCTCTCAGGGAGCCTGGTCTACAAAGCTCCGGCTGCAATGTTGAGTTCGCCAGCCCAGGAGCACGGTGTGGGGGATGGGGGTGGGAGTAGGGGGGCGTACCTTTCTTATTTTTTAACATAGCACTTACTACTCTAAATTTTTCTTTTGCACACTCATTTGACTTCCCCCAATTACCTTGGTTAACGCCTGTTGGGTGATTTCAATATCGGACTGCTTTTGCATCTAGGACTTTTGTATTACTCTAATGGATATTTTAATGAGTCATAGTCATCAGGAAGAGTGGACTTTGGATGTTTCATATATTGCTAGAGTCTTTCTTTAAGTAGTCTAAATTGTAGTACATATAGAAGGAGTTTAAAATGAATTTTGTTTGGAGGTTCTATCAGGGGAGTGCAGCTCCTTGTACAGCTTTGGCCGAAGACTGGTCTTCCTCTGTTCCTGGGAAGGTTGTCCTCTTCTATCTAGGAAGCAGTTTGGGGCAGTGAGAGTGTGTGTGTGTGTGTGTGTGTGTGTGTGTGTGTGTGTGTGTGTACACGCACACAATGGAGTGGTAAAGGAGGAAGGGAACACCTGCCTAGCCAGCCAGATCAGCCGAATCAACCCTGGCAATCAATGGGGTGACAGACATCTCTAAAGGAGAGCTGAGGGGAGAGACTGGGAGGAGTGGAGGAAGGGAAAACCATGGTTGAGATGTGATATAGGAAAGAAGAATAAATAAATAATATATATATATATATGCTTAAGATTTTTGTTTTCAAACATCTATTGAAGAAACAATCCTAACGTAGCATACACCAATAACTGTGTTTAGACCTGGGACTGCAAAGCAGCCCCATGAGAAGGCAAATGTGAGCAGTGCTCCTTGGACCATGATCATCTTAAAGATTCCTCCCTGTTTCCCAGTTTCTTTTGTTGGTTACATCCCCAGCCACCTTTTCTCCTTTTTATTTTTTATTAACACCATGCCACTCTGTCCCACAACTCCTTATGTCTTTATGTCTTGTGTCATGCACCTCTTTCCATGATGTTCCTTTGCTGAGGTGCTCTTGTTACCTTTATATCCTGTATGCTATTTTTAAAGATTCATTTCAGGCATTATTTTCTGCACAAAGTTCCAGATATTTTTAAGTACAGCTTGTACTTCTGGCTGAGCTATGACAATCAATCTCTATCTTTGTAAATCACACTGAAAGATTTGCTTTTACATTGGTTTGCACTGTACTGAAAGTTCTTGTCTGAACCTAATTTGGTACCTCTTCCCCCCCCCCCCCACAGTGGTTTATAAAAGCTTTGGTGTACAGTAAATGCCCAATAAATATACAATGAACTAAATGAAATCTGGGCATATATTTCATTGTTGATAGGTATGGTAGCCACAGAGCAGCACAGATTATGAAGCAGGTTAAGGAATTGCCAGGAATTAGGGCCAAGGAGCCACTCTGGAAACATACCAGATTATTTCAAGCAGGTAGGGAGGATTTGGGGAGGGGAAAAATAAAGAATTAGGTCAGGTAGGGTCTTCCAATTAGAAAATGAAGGAAAGGAGAATAACTTAGATTGTCTTGCAAATAATGAGATTGGTAGACTGTAGGGCAAAGGACCCTAGAGGGGGAATGTTGGGGGTGAAAATATGACAACTGTAAAAGGTTTCCAAACATGATAAAAAAATTCAAAGTCAAATTTGAAATGAATCTGAGGTGTTTCTGGCAAGACTCCTTGTGATGTCACAGGAGTCTACTGCAGCCTTGGTTCTGAACACACAGCAAGCATCCCATACCGTGCCAATGTATAATACTCCCTGCCCATTAGTTCAGATAGATTATTGTATGCCATGAGTTATAGAGATATTACTATACACAGTTTTCTGCTCTTATGGAAACATGGTTGCTTAGTTATGGAAGACCAAAGCTTGAAATACTTCCTTCCTATAATGTCTCAGCATATAACTTCCAGATTATGTGTTTTGGATTACACTGTGTTAGAATATTTGATTAAAAAAAGAACTGGTGTTTGAATTGCTGATTTGACTTTTATGTTAAAAAAATCATTAAATGCATTTTGGCTTATGATTATGACAAGATTTCTGAAATGGCCTTAAACATATTTCTGTTATTTCACACTACATATTAACATCAAATGACATTCTGAACATTGACTATAAAATCAAAATGTAGATTAACTATGAAAAATGTTGAAAATACTCTATTTGAAGTACCAAATATTCAGCCAAGATTTAATTCTTATGTATAAATAAGTAAATTCATCATTAGTAAATTTACTTTCATGTTTAGCAAACGATACTTATATGTATACTAAAGAATTATTTTAAAGTATTTTTATAAATTATTAGAAGTGAATATTTGATTTAACACCTGGTGGTGGCTTGAAAGAAAATGGCCCCCAAAGGGAGTGGCACTATTAGGTGGTGTCTTATTGGAGGAAATAAGTCACTGTGGAGGTGGGCTTTGAGGTCTCACATATGCTCAAGCCACACTCAGTGAGACAATTCACTTCCTGTTGTCTTTGGATCAAGATTTAAGAACTCTAAGTTCCAGAACCATGTTTGCCTATATGCTTCCTTGCTCCTCGCCAGGAGAATAAAAGACTAAACCTCTGTGTAAGCGAACCATCCCAGTTAAATGTTTTCCTTTATAAGAGTTGCCGTGGCCATGGTGTCTCTTCATAGGAATAGAAATCTTAAGTAAGACAGGGACTGGGGTATTTCTGTGAAATATATACCATGTGTTGTTTGGAGGAGTAGGAACTTTGGGAGTTTGGGTTAGGAAAGCAGTGCAGTGCTTTAATGGGTCATACCAGTGGGATCTTAGAAAACAGTAGTGATAAGGAGCTGGCTCAAGAGGTTTCAGAGGAGAAGAATTTTAGTATGCTGCCTAGAAATTGTTCTTGTGATATTTTGGTGAAGAATGTGGCTGCCTTTTGTGCTGTGGATGATTGATTGATAAATAAAGTGCTGATTGGCCAATAGCCAGGAGGACGTATAGGCGGGACAAGGAGAGAGGAGAATTCTGGGAAGTGGAAGGCTGAGGGAGAGAGATGCTGCCAGCCGCCATGAGAAACAGATGTTAAGATACCGGTAAGCCACAAGCCATGTGGCAACTTATAGATTAATAGAAATGGGTTAATTTAAGATATAAGAACAGTTAGCAAGAAGCCTGCCATGGTCATACAGTTTATAAGTAATATAAGTGTCTGAGTGATTATTTTATAAGTAGGCTGCGGGACTTGGGGTGGGGGTTGGTGGGACCTGGAGAGAAACTCTCTAGCTACACTTTTGCCCTTGTCCAAAGAGTGTGCCTGAGGCTAAACTGAAGAGGTTTGTATTAATTCCCTTGGTGGAGGAAATCTCAAAAAAGCCTAGGATAGACTCTATTGTATGGTTATTAGTGTTAACTCTAATGAAAATATAGAATGAAAAGGAACAAGCTGAGCAAGGAAAAATATTTGAGGAAAAGCTAAATCCTATATCCAGGGAGATTAAAATATAAAAATGGAATAAAGGGTGTGGTGACACAAGGAGAGATCCCACCCAGCTAAGTTTCCAAAAGGAAAGCTTAGAGCTCAGTGTGGTGGGACACACCTCTAATCCCAGCACTTGGAAGGCAGAGGCTGGCAGATCTCTGAGTTTGAGGCTAGCCTGATCTATAGAGCAAGTTTGAGGACAGCCAAGCTTAGGCAGTGAAGGTAACCATTAAAACCAAAAGGCTGATGAAGATGTAATTGAGTGAGAGGACCATGTTCTAGGCCCAGTAAGCTGGAGAACTTGACAGTTTGGACCATGTGGTTCTGGCTTTAAGGATGGAAAGAAGGAGTTATGGAATATTCCTCTGCAAGTAAAGAAAGCCCTCGAGGCGAGGCATGTTCAAGAGTGTTTCTTAATGGATGCCTAGAGGGGCCATTTCGTGAAGCTGTTAAGTTGAAGCCTGGATTGCCTTGGAGACCCCGAGATGTTGGAGATGCCAGAGTGGTGGGATACCTGCTGAGGAGAGCTGCTAACAGGGAGTGGAACCAGCCCATGAGAAAGAAGTATGTTGCAGTCAACAAAGCTGAAAGGAGTTGGAGATCTAAGGAACATTTTGACATCAGACACAGAGATGCAGAGTTTGGAGTTTGTCCAGCTGGTTTTCAGTCTTGTTTTGGTCCAGTATTTCCTCATTCTGCTCCATTCTCTGCGTTTTGGAATGGTAATATATATTCTGTGCCATTGTATGTTGGAAGTATGTGATCTGCTGTTTAATTTTGATTTTACAGGGAATTACACTTTAAGAAATTGCTTGATTCTCAGCAGAGACTTTGAACTTTAGACTTGTAAATAAGTTTAAAACTGTTATAGACTATGAGGACTGCTGAAGCTGGACTGAATGCATTTTTGCATTATGATATGGTTACAAGCCTTTGGGAGCCTATGAGTGGAATCTGGTGACTTGAAAGAAAATGGCCCCCAAAGGGAGTTGCACTATTAGGAGATGTGGTCTTCTTGGAGTGGATGTTGTTTTGTTGGAAGAAGTGTGTCACTGTGGAGGTGGGCTTTGAGGGCTCATATATGCTCAAGCCATGCCCAGTAAGACAAACCACTTTCCATTGCCTGCAAGATGTAGGACTCTTGGCTACTTTTCTAGCACCATGTCTGCCTGGATGCTGCCATGTCCCACCATGATGATAATGGACTGAACATCTGAACTGTAAGCCACCCCAATTAAATGTTTTCCTTTATAAGAGTTGCTGTGGTCATGGTGTCTTTTCATAGCAATAGAAACTCTAACTGAGACACAACTATTTTATATACTTGGGTACTCAGGACTACATAGACATTTTTTCAGGTGAAAAGTTTGCATAGGTTTGCAAAGGGAAAGGATTAAGAATCCATATTGCTATTATAAAGATACCTGAGGCTGCATGTTTTATTAAAAACAGTTTTATTGTATTCACAGTTCTGGAGGTTCCAGGGTGTGGTTCCTGCTCCAATTTGGTTCTGTGGATGCCCTAATGGTATCCCAGTTGTGATATGGAGAGGTCACACAGCCAGATTCAAATCATCTTGGAAGGAATGAAGATGTTCTAGAGACCTTTGTGGTCCTCCTTTGGCTATCAGGTTATTGGAAGAATGATCCCCAAGAAACTGGATTTTCCCTAAGGATCCCTTGCTGGGAAAAGAAAAAACTGGTGCCAACCAGAGCTGGAATTTGTCTCCAGGAAAGATATTCCATTCAGTTCTGACAACTTGTAAGACCATCTTGTAGGAAAGACTGGTTCCAGAAGGTGATGGATGAATGATGGGTAGGAACAAACCTTGACCAGGACTTCTCAGTAATGCAAACCTTTTGCCATTTATTTATTTAATTTTTTTTGTTTGTTTTTTGAGACAGGGTTTCTCTGTGTAGCTTTGCGCCTTTCCTGGAGCTCACTTGGTAGCCCAGGCTGGCCTCAAACTCACAGAGATCCGCCTGCCTCTGCCTCCCGAGTGCTGGGATTAAAGGCGTGAGCCACCAACGCCCGGCACCTTTTGCCATTTATTTAAACCTAAACCTCAAGTCTGAATCTTGAAGAAGAGGTTTGGGGAGGAATCCCTGGACTTCTTTGCTCCTGTTTGTGATGTGGTCACAATGAATAAATCTCCTCTCCACTCAGTACTTTTCACTATAGCTTGTTTCTGTAATTGGCCTATTGAGGTTTGTAGCCAAGACCAGCTTGTTATAGCTATTAAAGCTCTGACCCTAACAACTTCTAACACATGACCCCTCGGTTCCAATCCTGATGATTCTTCTACCTCCCCATATTGCCACACTGAGGACAAAGCTCCCAATATGTGAACTTTTGGAGACTACAGGCACATGATAACCGAATCACAATGAAGGAGAACTGAGACTTGTCAGTGGATGCAGGGATGCTGAGTATGGATATCACTGCCAGCTAGACTCCTCCCTCCCTGTGGTACTGACCTTGGCTCCCTCTGTTGGGCAAGGACTTTAGAATCTTCTAGGGTGTTCCCTGTTACCACTAGAAGGTTTTTTCTTTCCTTGACGCTACTCCCAGAAAGGCTTTGTTCTGACTGCATGTTGGAGTTGATTCTAGGGGAGTGGGTGGGAACACTGAAAACCCCGAAACATATCTGAGCTGGGTGAGGGAGCCCCACAACCCCTGCATAGCAAGAGGGCTGGCTCAAAGCTACATGTTGACTCCCACATGCAGCTTAATGTACCTTGGCCTGCTGTTGCTTCGCTTGTCTGCTGTTCGTGGGTTATTAATGACTTACTAGGGCAACTGACTTCTGATGAGCAGGGAGATTCAACTTGGAGTCACTTTTTCACATTTTTATTTTCAATAGAGCATTTTAATATACAGATGAAAGATATTTTTTCCCTTAACGTACACTATTTTGGGGGGAATGTACCTATCATTATGCCTTATTATTCCACCAAAGTATAAGCTGTGTTAAAGGGAGGAAAAGCAACTTGTCTTCCTGATGGGAAAAAAATGGGGGAAAAAAGGAAGGAAGGAAAGGAAAGGAAGTAAATATGCCAACTGAATATATATATATATATATATATATATATATATTTAAAGCTACCTTGGGTTACCAAGGAAACAAGAGTTCCAAAAGTGACAGAAAGAAAAGAACATCAGGTTGTTGTGACAAATGACACTTGAAGTAACACTTTTCTTGTGGTGCTTGCTTTTTAATTAACACAGCTCTGAACAGAACATTATTATTGAATGATAGATTAATGTGGTAAATGAAGCGTCTGGCTTGTGGATTTGTTTTTCTAACACTGGGAGAACTAGTAAGAGAAGGCAGAGAATAGCTGGACCACCAGACTCCACCCTGGGGGAAGATGGCTGATGATGACTAGCAAAGTTGCAGGCAGAGTGTGTGCACCATGTACTGTCATGGTTCCTGAACACAACAGTTTGAAGCAGCAGTGAGAAAAGCAAGGCTAAAAATACAACAGTCGTGTGACATCAAAGTGATCAGTGGCTTAAACTCTTTAATACATAGAGTATATTGCTACTGCTTGCTGATTAGTGTTTTAACATCTGCCATGAAAGATGAAAACTCTCTCTCTCTCTCTCTCTCTCTCTCTCTCTCTCTCTCTCTCTCTCCATATATAAAATCAATCCTCTCTCTTTCCTCTTCTTCCTTAGTAATGTATTGCTTTCAGTGAAGGAGTTCTCTAATATTGTGAGTACCTAACATACTACATCAGGTGGCTGAGTAGGTGACTGCATAGACATTATAGGTATTAAGATAGACCATGCCTAAAGGAAGGTAATTGGTTATGATATACATGGAAAAGAATAGGCAGACTCTTTCTTTGGTTGTGGCCACTGAGGACAAAGCAAATATACCGGCATCTTTAAAGCTTATCCTAGCCATCTAGGTCTCTCCCCAAATCCTGTCTTCACTTCATCCATTCCAGTCTGGCTACCTTGATTGGTTCAGGAGACTCCTGCTGGTCTTAGATATTTATCCAGAGCCTAAGACAGCATCACTGACACACTGACGAGCAGTCAGCAGCCCCAAGTGCTGCAGGCTCACACCCTTTGAAAGGTACAGACACAAACGAAAGCACCTTGAGGAGAAGAGAGAAAACAGTTCCAAATGATGCAGGCAGTACACTGCATTTCTCCTGTATGGTTTAGTCTGCAGGATGCTAAGGTGGAAGGATTTTTCGAATGCTTATCATCCAGTCTCGGATGTTTTAGCCTCTTTTGTCGGGTACCTTAGTTAGTGCTCTCTGCAGTGAGTCCACAGCCCTTGGACCAGCTTTGGTTGCAAGCATTTCATTTCTGTGCATCTGGGAGGCACTGGCAGCCTTCTCTCTAGCTTGTGCTTTTGAGAATGTTGTTATAGCCAATAGCTTTGTTAAGACAGAGATAATGTCTCCTTCTGGACCAGAGGCAAGCTTTGCTCTTCAGTATTGTAAAAATAGCATCTCATTTGGGAGCAAAGGCTGTACAATGTTCTGGAATCACATTACAAACATCTGGGGCTTTCTAAGCTCCGGGGGCCTCAGTTGTGGCATAAACCCACAGTGAATGTGGAATCCATCAAGATGCTTTCACATAGTCTCCACTGGGTTTAGAGGACAAAACTTCCTATGACAAATATGAGGTAGTAAATACTTTGTCCCAGACCAAGATATTAGGTATCTTCTAGCATCCATAACATGGGGCAGTTAACTCTGGGCAAGAGGAACACCCAGAGTCCCCGAGACTATTGAAACTGCTAATACCCATTGCCCATCAAACCTCTAATTTATATCTGTTATAGTCTCATGACTCACAGTTTTTAATGAAAGAATATGATTCACTGTTATGGGTACATATAAGTATACACACACACACACACATGCACATGTTTGTACACATGGATGTCAATGCCAGAGATTAACATTGAATG
>CABHPR010155690.1:0-53505 GCA_902168415.1 Peromyscus melanophrys | reverse complement strand
GCTGGAGATCACACTGATGTCCATGGTCCTGGTTACTGCTGGAGGCCATGTTGATGTCTGTGGTCTGTGCTGCCACCTGAGGCCATGTTGATGTCCATTGTCCATGTTGCTACCACGGACTTTGTTGAGGCCTGTATTATGTGCTGCTGATGGCTGTTATGGACAAGGAAGCTTCTGTTGCAGTGGTATCGATGACTGCAGACCCATAATTGAGAATGAAAGACATTGAAGGCTTCCATGACAATCTCTCTGCCCAAAGAAACAGTCCAGACAGGAAGCCATTTAAGAGAGTTCTTAAAAATTGTGGTAAAGATGTTGAAATGTAGCTCTTCACAGCTGATGGCTTCTGGTGGGGGTGGGGTAAGGAAGGACTCACTTATCTTTAAGGGGCTGGCCATTGGGAGTTTGACCACGCTCCAGTGAACATATGGGCAACATAAATTGGACTTGGTATATTTCTTTCTTTCTTTCTCTCTCTCTCTCTCTCTCTCTCTCTCTCTCTCTCTCTCTCTCTCTCTCTCTTGCTTGCTTGCTTTTTTTTGGCTGTTATATTATTTATTTAATTTTTAGAAGCATAAATATTTATTTGTAACAAAGGAGTTTGTGTAAAGTGTTGAAAATCTACAACTTAAATTCACATTTGCACTTCACCTTTTTGAACAAACATTTATAATCGTTATTTTATACAGATATAGATATGTAAATACAACATCGAGTTCAGTGGTCTTTGGTCCTTCAGCATTTTCCACTTAAATGTTTTTTTTTGAACATGAAATATACCCAAGGAAATATTTCTTTCTTTTTATGAGAAGGGCACAAGGGTGGAAGGGTGGACCTGGGAGGAATGGGAAGTGAGTGTGATTGGGTGCATTGTATGAAATTCCCAAATAGTCCAAATAGTCAATAAAAGCATTATGTTGGAAAAAAGGATGGCCTTTTTTAAAACACATTCCTTCTTAAAGCTCTGTTTTCTTGAACTCTTTATATTTTCCAGTGTTGTGCCTATAGCAGAAAAATTAAAATAACTATACAAGACTATCAAGCCCTTGGGAAAGATGTTGATTTGCAGTTTTCAAAGTTCATCATTTGCTTAAAACTTTTGTTTGAATGGTGGTCTGATATGTAGACACTGATTTTTTTCTTTTTCCGTGTGTGTGTGTGTGTTGTTCATGTGTATACATATGCATGTTTTTATGTGTGTAGGCACACGTGTGTGGAGATACATGTGCATGTGTACAAGTCCTTGGAGAGGACTGAGGTTGGCAGTCATTCTCCATTGCTCCTCTGCTGCATTCATTAACAAGGTAGGTTTCTCAGTTAAACCCAGAACTCACTGGTGTGTCTAGTCTCACTAGCCAGCTTGCTGTGTGGATAGTCTGCCACTGCCTTCTGAGGCTGGAATTACAAGCAACCCTTCTCTTCTACCCCACATCCACATGGGTTCTGGGGATCGTTGTATTTCTTATGCTTGTGTGGCAAGCTCTTTAATCACTGAACCATCTCTCCAGGCCAGTATATTGATTTTAAATGGGCAATCCACTTTATGATTTCTGCCTGTGGAACTGTTCTTAGAAAGGCCTACTTCTCTAATTTTTGGTGAATATTCATCCATAAAAATACAGTACTAGACTATCAGAGAAGACAATGATTTTCAGCTTTCTCTGTTTTTAAATATAATTTTTGCCAGAGAAAATGTACTCTGGGCTAGAAAGACAATGCATACATCATGGGGAGAAAACTGACCTCTAGGGAGAGCGGGGATGCCGGTGAAATGATTCCTCCGATGAATTTGGTCTTGGAGTTCTGACACAATCAGCAGCAGAACTGGGGAAAACCCCATATTTTCCTCTTCTTTGAAGATCCTTGAAAGAACTAGAGCAGAAAGAATTGTGACAAATAAATGTGGTTTTAATTTCAATGAGTGTGGTTTCAATCTCAGGAAAATTTCTAGAATGTGTCCTTGAAATGAAGTTTGTTTTGATGGCTACAAATCAGTGGACTCACTATGGCATCTTATCGCTTAATGTTTCTTTAATAAAAAATCTGAATGGAGAATGCTGTATATGGTGTCTCACCACATTCTTCAGGTGTGATGGACAAGTGAGAATTGGATGTTTGTAAACTGAGATAAACATGTACTTCTTAGTCTACACCCACAGGATCTAGGAAGAGATTATTCTAAACCTAAAAGAAACAGTGGCAAGATTCTTCCACTAGTTTGAACTTTAAAAATTTATTAGAATAGGTGTAAAATACCTATTGTGATGATTTCTGATGAAGTCTGACAGAAACAAATGTAAATTACATTTTTTCCTTCAAATAGTTTGTGACACTATTAGATTGAAACAGTGTGACTTAGATGTCCACCTAACATTATTTAGATGATATCAGTGACATTAATTTGAGACTGCATATAGTCACCATGGAAATTAGTTCTATTAGTTGTTGGGTTTTTAAGTCTACCATCTCTAGAAAGAGGAAAGTACAAGTCATTATTATTTACATACTGTATACCAAACTGTACATAAAGTTTTGGGGTACCAACACAAAAAATTTAAATTAATACATAGTGAGAGAAAATAATCAAGAAGAGTGAAACTAGAAAGTAAAAACACAGTGTTGGTTGAAAATGCACAAAAAGAGAACACTCAGAGGAGAAATGAGGGTTGTCTCAGCACCTGAAGAGCTTTCATATGGAATTAGGTCCACAGGAAAGGATCGTAATATTAAAGGGTCCGTATCCACAGAATGCAGGACTCTTAGCACGTCTATGAAAGGCACAAGCAAATGCTTTAAAATGGGCCAAACAGCTGTAAGCTAGGAGTGCTACAGAGGACTAAATATTTTTTCTGACTTACCCTTCACATATGAGATTCTAATTTTATGAGCTTGTGTTTTTATAAAAATTATTTTTCGCTGTATTGAAAATAGATTTTTTCTCACATATTCAATCCTTATTATGGTTTCCCTGTGCTCTGTTCCTCCCCCAATCATCTTCCCTCCCCTCCCATCTAGATCTACTCCCTTTCTGTCTCTCATTAGAAAACAAACAGGCTTCTAAGTGATAATATTAAAATATAGTAATATAAAACAAAAAACTAACACATAAGAATAGGACAAAACAAACAGAAGGAAAAGAGCCCAGAAAAGGCACAAGAAACAGATATAAATACAGAGATTCACTAATTTGCACACTCAGGAATCCCATAAAAACATTAAACTGGAAGCTATAATATATATACAAAGCACCCAAAGGGTAAAAAGAGAAAAGAAAAAATAAACTAATTAAAAATAAATAAGATAAAATTAAAAAGAAAACCAAACTGGAAAAGCCTCACCACAACATTATGTGACAAGGATTCTCCAAAGATGCTTTTGAGCTCATTTTCTGTTGGCCATCTACGCTGGGCATGCGGCCTACCCTTAACAGTCTACCGTTTTCCCCAGGGAGACTCCCTTGGAGAAAACTAAGTTTTCATTTGCAAGTGATTATCAACCAGAGTAGTTTCTGGGATGGGGACATGTATTCACTTCTTTTAGCTCTAGGACCTCACTTGGTGCCAACCTGTAAAGACCCTGTGCATGTTGCCTCAGCCTCTGTGAGTTCATATGAGCTTTGACCCTGTTGATTTAGAAGACCTAGTTTCCTTGGTGTCCTCCTTCCGCTTTGGCTCCTACGCTCTTTGTGCATCCTGTTCTGCAGGGTTCCCTGAGTCCTGAGGGGTGGGACTTGACGGAGACATTGTGTTTAGGCTCCAGTGTTCTAAAGTCTCTCATTCTCTGCATGCTGTCTGGCTGTGGGTCTCTGTATTTGCTCTCATCTGCTTCTCTGATGATGGCTAGCAAGGTAGTGATCCATGAGTACAATAGAATGCAATTAGGAGTTATTTTATTGCTACACTTTTTTGAGGGACATTAGTACTTGCTTTTACCCTAGGTCCCTGGGCTATCTGGTCTCAGGTTATTGGTCACCCAAGCAGTGACAGGTGTGGGTTTTATCTTGTGGAATGGACCTTAAGTCAAATAAGATGCTGGTTGGTTACTCCCACAAGCATTATGCTACCTCTGCACTAGTATATCTTGCAGTCAGGACACCATTGTAGACCATGGCTACCCTATGGTGATATTTTAATTGTACTGAAATGTGATTTTATTTGTATGTTAATAAATAAAGTTGCCTGGGGGTCAGAGCTAATCGCAAGCCATAGCAGAAACTGGGCGGTGGTGGTGCACGCCTTTAATCCCAGCTCTTGGGAGGCAGAGCTAGGCAGATCTCTGTGTGTTCAAGGATACAGCCAGCATGGAGACACATGCCTTTAATCTCAATACCAACCATAGAAGACCTGGAGGTCTGTACAGACAGGCAGTGACGAGGAGGTCATGTGGTTGGGTTTACAATCAATGAGAAGGCAGAATAGAAAGTCTATAAAAAAGACAAAAAGATAGGAAGTAGGTCTCTTGATGAAGAGGACAACAGCAGCAGTGAAGGGTAAGGTTTTTAGCTCTGACCTCTCAGGGTTTCATCTCTGCATTGGCTTTGTGTTTCTTATTTAACAAGACAGTTCATCTACACTACCCACTACAAAAGGGTTTGTAGCTGGGTTGGTGTTTATATTTCTCCTTTGGTAGCGTGCAGAACACCTTCCTGTACCCAAAAGAATAGCACATAGTGGGTGAAGGCTCTATGTATACAACACCTCAACTTCCCCATATTCAATGAGTTGTGTAGATGTTGTTTTCAGTAATGGGGCCCTGCTGTCAGTTTGTGTAGAGCAACCTATGTAGTCTTGGCAACAGCATGGTCTGGGTTGTTTTGGGGTTCCCATGAGACCTCTTTGGCCAACAGCTCAATTAGATATAACCCAATCCCAGGACTGGAAGCTTTACTTGGTGACAAGTGATGGCTAGTTGGGATTTGTCTCTCCATTATTTGACAATTTCATTTAGATCATCATATACATATATATTTTAGGAAGCTTCTACTTATTAAATTTTCATACTACTCTTCAAATGGACCTTAGAAGTCTCTCCCTATATTCCCTTCCTAATCCCTCTCTTCCATTCCCTCCCCACTTGATTTTGACATTTTAGTACCTCTATCCATATATAATTATTTATTCTATTTCTCTTTCCCAGGGATATCTATCCATTCCCTCTTTACTCTCCAGTCCCTTACTCTATACGTAACCTCTGTGGTTCTATGGATTGTAGTTTGGTTCTCATTGACTTAATAGCTAATACCCACATATAAGTGAATATATATACCATATTTCTCTTTCTGGGTCTGGTTTACTTCACTCAGGATGAATTTTTCCAGTTCCATTCATTTTCTGGTGAATTTCATGGTTTCATTTTTTTAATGGCTGAATAATATTCTATCATGTAAGCATACCACATTTTCTTTATTCATTCATCTGTTGAGAGACATCTAGGTTATTTCCAATTGCTGGCTGTTATGCATAGGTCATCAACGAACATGGCTGAGCAAAAGTCTCTGTAGTAGGATGAAGCTTCTTTTGGGTACATGCCTAAGAATGGTATAAGTGGATCTTGAAGAAGATTGTTTTGTATCCCCCTGAGGAACAGTCATACTGATTTTCATAGTGGCTGTATAAATTTGCAGTCCTACCAGCAATGGATGAGTGATCCCCTTACTCCACATTCTTGCTAGCATGAACTGTTCCTTGCAATATTAATCTTAGCCATTTTGACAGGTGTAAGATGAAATCCAAAAGTAGTTTTGATTTATATTTTACTGATGACTGTGTTGAGCTTACATATTTCTCAGCTAGTTGAGATTCCTCTTTTAAAAATTCCCTATTTGGATCTGTGCCCCATTTTCAAATTGGGTTATTGGTTTTCTTGAATCTAGTTTTTTGAGTTCTTTATATATTTTTGATATTAACCCTCTGTGGGATACATAGTTGGTATAAATCTTTTCCCATTATATAGGCTGCTGCTTTGTTCAAACAACTGTGTCCTTTGCTGTATAGAAACTTTTCAGTTTCATGTGGTCTCATTTATTAATTGTTGATCTTAGTGCCTGTGCTATTGGTGTTCTGTTCATAAAGTCTTCTTCGGTGTCAATGAGTTCAAGACTATTTCCCATTTTCTCTTCTATAAGGTTCAATATATCTGGTTTTATGTTGAGGTCTTTGATCCATTTGAAGTTGAGTTTTCTGCTGAGTGATAAGCATGGGTCGATTTGCATTCTATGTGCAGCCATCCAGTTTGACTAGCACCATTAGTTGAAGATGCTGTCTTTTGTTCCAGAGTGTATTTCTGGCTTCTTTATCAAAAGTCAGGTGACCATAGGTGTGTGGATTTATGTCTGGATCTTTAATTAGATTCCACTGATCAGTGTGTCTGTTTTAGGTAAATACCATGCTGTTTCTATTACTATAACTCTGTAGTACAATTTATGGGCAGTGGTGGTGATACCTCCAATGGTTATTTTATTATTCAGAATTGTGTTAGGAGTTTTTTTTTGTGTGTGTTTCCACATGAAACTGAGAATTGTCTTTTCAAGATCTGTGAAGAATTGTGTTGGAAGTTTGTTGGGGATTGCATTGAACCTGTAGATAGCTTTTGGTAGGATGGCCATTTTTACTATGTTAATTCTACCAATCCATGAGCGTGGGAGATCTTTCCATCTTCTGATATCTTCTTCAATTTCTTTCTTCAATGTCTTAAAGTTTTTATCATACAAGTCTTTCACTTGTTTGGTTAGAGTTACTGTAAGTTACATTATTTGAGGCTATTGTGAAAGGTGTTGTTACCTTGATTTCTTTCTCAGTCCATTTGTCATTTATATAGTAAGGCCACTGACTTATGGGAGTTAATTTTATATTCAGCTACTTTGCTGGAAGTGTTTTTCAGCTGTAAGAATTTTTCTTTTGTGCAATTTTTAGGGTCGCTTATGTATACTATCATATCATTGCAAATAATGTTACTTTGACTTCTTCCTTTTCAATTTATATCCCCTTAATCTCCTTCAGTTGTCTTAATGCTCTAGCTCAGACTTCAAGTATTATATTGAACAGATATGGAGAGAGTGGACAGCCTTCTCTTGTTCCTGATTTAAATGAAATTGTTTTGAATTTCTTTCCATTTATGCTGATGCTGGTTATGGGCTTGCAGTAAACTGTTGTTACTATGTTGAGGTATGTCCTTTGTTTCCTTAGGTTCTCCAGGACTTTATATCATGAATGGTGTTGGCTTTTGTCACAGCCCTTTTCTGAATTTAATGGGAGGATCATGTGGTCTTTCAGTTCGTTTATATGGTAGATTAAATATATTAACTTATGTATGTTGAACTGTCCCCATGTCTTTGGAATGAAGCCTACCTGATCATGGTCTTTTTGATGTGTTTTTGGATTCATTTGCAAGTATTTTATTGAGAATATTTGCATCTATGTTCATAAGGGAAATTTGTAATTCTCTTTCTTTTTTGGGTCTTTATGTGGCCTGGGTATTAGGATAACTGTGGCCTCACAAAATAAATTTGTCAATATTCCTTCTGTTTTTATTTTGTGGAATAATTTGAGGAATTTTGGCATTAACTCTTCTTAGAAAGTCTGGTAGAATTTTACACTGAAACCACCTGGGCCTGAGCTTTTTTGATTGGTAGATTACTAGCTATTGCTTTTCGTTCCCTAGGGTTATAGGCCTGTTCAAATTGCTTATCTGATCTTGCTTTGACTTTGGTAAGTTGTATGAATTGAAAAAATTACAACCCCCTTGTTTTTTAGATTTTCAAATTTGGTGGAGCATAGGTATTAAAATATATCCTTATGATTCTCTGGATTTCCTTGGTGTCTGTTGTTATATGCTCTTTCCATTACTAGTTTTGTTAATTTGGGTCTTCTGTCTGTGTCTTTTAGTTAATTTGGATAAGAATTTGCCAGTCTTACTGATTTTCTCAAAGAACCAACTCTTTGTTTTGTTGATTATTTGGATTTAAAAAATTATTGATTTTAGTTTTGAGTTTGATTATTTCTTGCCATCTAATCCTTCTGAGCTTGATTTCTTCTTTTTTTCCCTAGTGTTTCAGGTGTGCTATTAAATTACTACTATGAGATTTCACCATTTTTTTTTAATGTGGCACTTTGTGCTATGAACTTGCATTTTAGAATCACCTTTATTGTGTCCTATAAGTTTGGAAATGCTTTGCATTCATTTTCATTAATTTCTAGAAGGTCTTTAATATTTTTCTTGATTTTTGAATTGACCCATTTTTCATTCATTAGAGAGTTGTTCAGTTTCCATGAGTTTGTAAGCTTTCTATTGTTTCTGTTGTTGACAACCAGCTTTAATGTGTGGTCGTCTGATAGGATGTAGCATGTTATTTCAACTTCCTTGTGTCTGTTGAGACTTTCTTCATGACCAAGTATGTGGTCAGTTTTGGAGAAAGTTTCATGAGGTGCTGAGAAGGTATAATCTTTTGTGTTTGGGTGAAATGTTCTGTAAATATCTGTTAAGTCCATTTGGTATATAACGTTTGTTAGCTCCAGTATTTCTCTGTTTACTTTTTTGTCTGGATGACCTGTCTGTTGGTGAGAGTGGGGTATTGAAGTCTCCCACTATCAGTGTGTGAGGGTCAATATATGATTTAAGCTGTAGTAGTGTTTCTTTCACAAACTTGTGTGCCCTTGTGTTTGGGGCAAAGATGTTAAGAATTAAAATGTCATATTGGTGAATTTTTCCTTTGATGAGTATGAAGTATTCTTTCCTATCTCTTCTTAGAAGTTTTAGTTTGAAGACTTTTTTGTCAGATATTAAAATAACTATACCAGCTTCCTTCTTAGGTCCATTTGCTTGTAATATCTTTTCTTCATACTTTTACCCAGAGGTAATGCTATCTATTCCTGATGTTGAGGTGTGTTTCTGGATGTAGCAGAAGCATGGACCCTGTTTTTTGTATCCATTCTGTTAATCTGTATCTTTTTATTGGGGAACCAAGATGACTGATGTTGAGAAATATCAACGGACAGAATTTGCTGATTCATGTCATTTTGTTGTGGTGCGTGTGTGTTTTCTGTCTTTTGATTTATTGATTTGATATTATTTATTCCTTGTGGGTTTTTTTTATGGTGTGGTTAATTTCTGTTTTCCTTCCAGCACCTTCCACAGGGCTGCTTTATAGATAGATAATGCTTAAATTTGTTTTTTTTTTTTTTAAGTCACAGAATGTCTTATTTTCTCTGTCTATTGTGATTGAAAGTTTTGCTGGGTATAGTAGTCTGGGCTGGCATCTGTGGTCTCCTAGAGTCTGCAGAACATCTATCCATACATTTATGGCTTTTAGAGTCTCCATTGAGAAGTCAGGTGTGACTCTAATAGGTTTGCCTTTATATGTTACCTGGTATTTTTCCCTAGCAGCTTTTAATATTCATTAAAATATTTTATATTTAGTGTTTTGATTATTATGTGCTAAAGGGAGTTTATTTTCTGGTCCTGTCAATTTGGTGTTCTGTATGCTTCTTGTACTTGATAAGCACCTCCTTCTTTAGGTTAGGAAAATTTTCTTCTATGATTTTGTTGAAAATATTTTCTGGGCCTTTAAGCTGGGGTTTTTCTCCTTCCTCTATTCCTATTATTCTTAGCTTTGATCTCTTCATAGTGCCTAAGATTCCCTGGGTCTAACTTTCTTTCTTTCTTTCTTTCTTTCTTTCTTTCTTTCTTTCTTTCTTTCTTTCTTTCTTTCTTTCTTTCTTTCTTTCTTTCTTTCTTAGATTTAACATTTTCTTTGACTGAGGTATCCATTTCTTCTATTGTGTCTTCAATGCCTGAGATTCTCTTTTCCATTTCTTATATTCTGTTGGTGAGGCTAGTCTCTGAGGTTCCTGTTTGAGTTCCTAAGTTTTTAATTTCCAGATTTCCCTCAGTTTCATTTCCTTTCACTGTTTGTATTTTCATAGATTTCTTTCTTTCTTTTTTTTGACAGCAGCATTCATTTGTTATTATGGAGAAATGGGCAAGTAACTTTTTTGGAAAAGGGAAATTTTTTTTCTATATATTTTGGAACCCAAGGATATTCATCAGGGAATGTCCCTGAATCCTCAATCTTCAGTACATTCTCTATTCCAGCCAGCTCCCTATATGTCCCGCTCAGTTATTTTTAGCATAATATTTTTATTGATTATTTGGGCATTTCACATAATGAATTCCATCACATTCCCAGGTCCACCCTCACCCTTTTTCCTCCCCCTAAAAATAAAATAAAATAAAATAAAACAAGTCAAAATTTTGTTGTCCATATAGTTACTGGAGCATGGTCAACCCCTTAATGAAAATGGAGTCCTTTCCCACCCCCAATCCCATCAGTAGCCAATCGTTGTGGAGAGCTACACTTCAGCATCCTTATCACGTTTTTAAAGAGTTCTCTTCCATTGCTTCCTGTCTAGATTGTTACTTTTTTGGGCATGGGGTGGTGATGGTGGTTGTCACAGAAGCCTTCTGTGTCTCTCCTTCTCACCTGTGAGTTTGCAGTCATTGCTATCACTGAAGAAGAATCTTGTCATGTACTATGGACTTCCACATGATATCTAGTGATAGCATGGACCACGGACATCTACCCAGCCTCCAGCATCAGCACATGCCACAGACCTCAGCATGGTCTCCTGTGGCAGTACAGGCTATAGATAGTAACATGGTTTCAGATGGCAGCACAGACAACAGACATCCACATGGCTTTTGGTGGCAGCAGGGGCCATGGACATCAACTCACCCCCCAGCTGCAAGAGACCATGGATCCAGACATGATCCCTGGTGGTATCATGGCCCATGGACATCAACATGGCTTTAGGAGGCAGCACAGACCATGGGTCGCCATGGACATTAACAAGCCCCTGACTGCAGCATGACCATAGACCCAAACATGGCCCTGATGGCAGCACAGACCACAGACATCTGCATGACCTTCAGTGGTAACACAGGCCATGGATACCAAAGCCCAACCATAGACTCAGACATGGCGCCCTGGCAGCAGCAGGAACCACAGACATCAACATGGTCTCAAGTAGCAGTACAGGCCATGCATATCATGGCCTCTGGCGGTAGCTCACGCCTCAGACATTGACATGGTTCAGCCTCTCTCTACTGGATATACACCACTCCATTCCTCCATCCTTCCCACCCCTCCATTCTAAATTAATTCATCAAAGTGGCACTGGAAACTGCAGCATGTCATACACATATGCAAATACTCATTGCTATGAGTCACTGGTTTGGCTCAAGGCCTCTGGTCTCTGAAGCACCATAATACTGGACTGTAATCAAGACTGCTTTAGTCACAGCCATGCTTCAGGCTTTCATATTCAGTGATGATGACGTGCTCCCAGATCTAGTTCTGCAGCACAGGCTTCCCCTCATGGTCCAGCAGCTCATAGATGGTATAGGTATTGGAGATGACTGACTCGAAGTGCTGGATTGGGGCCCTGATGCCTGCCAAGTGGGTCAGGCCACCTTGCATTGTGGCAGGCTCTTCTAGGCAGCTGCCCTGAGCTGCGGTGGGCCTTATAGATTTCTTTAAATGATTTATTCATTTCCTATTTAAGGACCTCTATCATATTCATAAAGGGTATTTTACAGCCTTTGTCTTGTGCTTCAGCTGTGTTGCAATTATCAGGACCTACTGTGGTAGGGTTGCTGGGCTCTAGCAAAGACTTATTGCCCTGGCTGTTATTGTGTTTTTACTCTGGCATCTAGGCATCTGGATTTGGAAAGACTGTAATTCTAGGTGCTAATATCCAGTCTTGTTTTTGTTGGGTGGGTGTTTTGTTCCTCAGTTTTCTGCTGCCCTTTCTGATTCATAGAAGGGTGTGATGGCTGCATGTTGCCTGTAGAGAATTCTTCTGGGATCCTGGTTGGTGTAGTTACTGGGGGTTCTGGGTGAAATGTGCTTCTTGGTATTGGGAACTGACACTTAGGGATGGGCATGGGTTAGGAGTGGGGTTGGGTAGGTCCACAGGAGGAAGGAAATCAGGATGTTCCACCAGCATCTGCTTAGTTCCCTGGGAATTAAGGCAGAGAGTAAAGAGAGGCCACAACAGGTAGTCTGCTTCAAGAGCTGGGTTAAGATGGAGGGTTAGTATAAATGGAGTTTCCTGTCCCAACTGCCCAGTCCCAAATAACTGACTAAGAGGCTGAATATTACTTATAAATGCTCAGCTGATAGCTTAGGTTTTTACTAGCTAACTCTTACACTTAAATTAACTCATATTTCTATTTATGCTTTGTCACCTGGCTCATGGCTTGTTATCTCATTTTTACATGTCCTGCTTGCTTGGCAGGTGACTGGCATCTCCTGGCTCCACCCTTCTCCTTCCCATCATCCTTAGTTTGGTCACCCCACCTATACTTCCTGCTTGGCTACTATTTTATTATTAACAATGAGCATAATTCACAGTAGGTTAGATTTGGAGCATAGAAGGGAGAGTGAAGATCTGAAGCTTGCCTCCCTGCTTCACAGTTCTGCTTGCTTCTCTAGCAGGCTTGGCTGGTGGTTTCCAAGGGAATGCCTGCTTGAGTTGGGGTCTGGCATAATGAGATGAGTGGGGAGGAAGGTTTGAGGAGAAGATGTATGTGATCCCTGGAGATGGCAGCAGAGAGGAGGGGAATGCCACAGCAAGTGGTGTGCTACAGAGCTGGGATTGAGGCTGGATGATTGGACTTGGAGGGGCAGAGGGAGTGGCGAAGATCTTCAGTTAGGTTACCTACTTCCCTGGCTGGAATGTAATTATTATTATTTTTAAAACACATAAAGCATTATGCATTCCTTAAGCTTTTCTAGGTTCATCTAGTGGAAAGATGGAATGGACTTGTAGCATACATGCCTGGTCTTCTTATTCAAGATCTGTCCCTAGAACCAGTCCAAGCTGCTTAGATATCTGGGTCACAGAACAAACTTTAGTCTTTATTTCTGTAACCACACTCCTTTGGAAAGATGACCAACTGAAGCAAAGTTTTCCAGGGGCATATGACTAAGACAAGTTTGGAAAAACAGTTCAAGGTAACAAGTTCGAGTTCTTCAGCCTGAGGCAATCTTAACTCCAGCTGGAGGCAATCTTAACTTATGATTAGAGTTTTAGTCATCGTAACTTTAGAATCTGACTGACTTAATTATTTCAGTTACTCTAGTTTCTTGGACAACAACAACAACAACAAAACCCCAGCAACTTTGGTATCTTTCGATTTGAAGATTTTAATCCACAGTGACTGAGGGAGATCATGGCTAGTTCACACTGGCCTCCAAAGTCAGTTTAGGAGAAACTAGTTGGCACATGACGTATCCGTGTTGGTTATTTCCTGTATGAATCATATCATAATACATGGTGATAAAGGAGGAGGGATACTACCACGAAAGTCTGCAACATCATTGGGTATGAGAATGATAGACAAAAGGAAACAAGGGTGGGCGTGTGGCTCAACAGTAGAGCCCTTGCCCAGCGCATGCAAGAGTCTGGAGTTGATTTCCGGTGCTCCAAAAACACCAAAGCAAAGAAACTGCATTTTCTTCACGGTTCATGTAAAAAGAGAACTGATGATATTTTGAGGGTTCAGACTAATTTTGAGGACTTGTGATATTCAGATGTGTGTCAATGTAACTAAATACCAGGCTCAGCTACTTATGAAGATGGTGACACTTATTTGACTTGCAACATTGGAAATTCAAAGTGCAAGTTCAAGTGGCCCATTTTCTAGTTGGTTTCTGTAGAGGGCAGCTGATAGCAGGATTTCACAGTGGATTGTATGTAGTAGCAAGTAGCAAGCCTTGGACAGGAGTGGAGAGAAAAAGATGATGGGTGTGGTTATACCTTCTCCTTTCATCACAGGCCTCTGTGAGAACTCCAGGGAGAACCAGTGTGTCGCATGGACAATTCCCAAGGCAATGACCTAAAATCTTCTCTACTTCCTGGAAGATTCGCTCCTTTCCAGTAGCACCGTCCTAAGGCCAAGCCTTTAATTACAGTGGATCCTTGGTGTCCCAAACTGTATGAGGGCAGATTAAACAATGCATATAGAGCAAGACTTAATAAATGGAAATCACTCTGAAAGCATTCAGAAAGTGATAAAGTATTACTAGAATAACGATTGCCAATTTTCAATGAAATGGCTGGGTCACAGTCACACAGGTTGGGTCAGCTGCTTTAGAGAACAAGCAAGTATACAAACCTTTAATCCCAAGAGGACAGAGAGGCTGGATTGGAGTGCTCACCTGACATGCTTTCTGAGAAGAAAAAACTTGGTATTCCCAAATACTCCATCAGTTCAGTCTTTATGACCTTTTCTCTGAGAGGTTAGGGACCAGTGAGGCAGATAAACGAAGAAGTCCACACCTGTGACACGTGGTACAGGTGAGCCTGTGCTCAGGTCCTTCAAAATTGTTTCCTCTCGACTTGTATTTTCCACGTTGTGGCATTCACATTGACAATATCAAGAGATGGCATTTAGGATAAATGGAATGTTCCCAAAAGATATACTGGAGTTCTAGCTGTCGGTACTCTGACGGTGTCGTTATTTGCCCAGGTCCTCACAGCTACAGTGAGACCACGATAGTATCATTCTGGATAAGAGTGGATCCTAATGTGCAGTGATTGGTGTCCTCCCTTTCCTCCTCCTCCTCCTCCTCCTCCTCCTCCTCCTCCTCCTCTTCCTCCTCCTCCTTTTATGTTTTTTTTGAGACAGGGTTTCTCTGTGTAGCTTTGGAGCCTTTCATGGAACTCACTTGGTAGCCCAGGCTGGCCTCAAACTCACAGAGATCCGCCTGCCACTGCCTCCTAAGTACTGGGATTAAAGGCGTGTGCCACCACCTCCTGGCGACTGGTGTCCTTCTAACAAGAAAATGAGGACGTAGTTATAGTGATGACGCTGTGTTGAGCTAGAGCAGAACTGCTAGTAAAACCTCAGGGTGTGTCTGTGAGGTTTCCAGAACAGATGAGCATTTGTATCAGAAGACTGAGAAAAGATTGCTCTCACCGTGTGAATGGGTACTATCCAATCTGCTGAGAGCCCTCTTGATCCCTGCTGACCCATGAGCCCTGGACTTGAATGAGAAAAATAGCTTCTTTCGTGTTTGAATTATGGTATTATGGACTTATGTGTTTATAGCTTTGTTAACAAGCTCTGGCTAAGACCTTACTTAAATTCACTCCTTAGAGTTCGTTATCTGTTCTAAATACATAAAAATAGAGAAAGTATATTTATAATATTAAAAGATAGATCTTGAGGGACCACAAGCTCCTACCCCTGGCTGAAGAGCTATTGATGATTCCTGCCCTGATTTCTCTCAGCGATGGATTCTGACCTGGAAGTGTAAGCCCGATCAATCTTTCTTCCCCAAAGTAGCTTTGGTTCAGAGTGTTTGAACCAACTCTGAATGAAAGTAAAACACACACACACACACACACACACACACACACACACACACACACACCCTTCAACATCTACTATGATCTCTCATTATTAGTGGAAGATACATTTCAAGATCCACAGGGGATTTTGAAAATACACATAGCACTGAATTTTCCATATTATATACTATACATGCATACTTATGATAAAGTTTGACTTATAAACAGGTACAATAAGAGATTAATGACAATAAGAATAGGGCAATTACAATAATATGATATAAGAAAATTGCCAGCACAATTATTTTTGGGTTTTAGGCTCTTTAGTAAAACAAGGATTACTTGAACATAGACACAACTACCATCAAGGCTGATTGGCCAAGGTAGGTAGCAAATGATGAGTAGGTGAGCAGCACACACAGCAGGCATATACTGTACAAAGGTATAATTCACGCACTGGCTGTATTAGCATGTAAAATTTTACCATGTTACTCATAACCACCTACAGTTAAAAATTTATGAATTTTTAACTTCTAGTTTTTTTTTCCCATTTGATAGTTTTGGTCCAGCATTAAACCAGGGGTAACTGGAACTAGAGAAAGTGAAGTGTCAGATGAGGGAGACTACATTGTTATTTATAGCATTTTCTTACATGCATTATAGTATCAATTTTTTTTTAATGACTTATATGCTGGTTGTTGGGAGAGTCTTTGTTTTGCGCTATGTTGTTCAGAACCCTAGTTCGATAAGTGATCTCATCTTCAGCACAGAGCTTTGAAAGTTCCCCAGGCACTGACACACAGCCTGGGTAAGGGTGGCAGGACTGGTGGTTTTAACGAGCCAAGCTTGAGAGTGCCATGTCTCACCTTTAAGCATCATGTTGTCTTGGGTGAAGCTCTGTCCCATAAGCATGCCCACCCGACTTCAGGATGCGGGGAAGGGAAGCCTAGGAACTATAATTTAGCTGGTATCTGGGAGAGCGGAGGAATGGACTTTATGAACAGTTATGCAGTCTCTCTCACAAGTACATATTTTAACGACTAAAAACAACATCTAAAGAATGAAGTTACAATCTGTAGCTTCCAAACTTAATGAAAATTAGCAGCCACATTTTTTTTAATCTGAGAAGTAAAGAAAAGATAAAAAGGACAGAAATATGAAGGTTAAAGGACAACAGAAAATATATGATAAAAGGGAAGAATCACTCCAATGTAAATATACTATCACAATTAATGAGTAGTACATACATCACAATAAATGAAAATACACTGAGCCTGTCTCTTCAATCCATGTGACTGGTCTAAAACAATCCAGCACTTAACAATCTTCATAAAACACACACATAAAACAAATACATACAAGGTGGCCATGGTGGCACATGCCTGTAATCCTAGAACTAGGGGGAAGGAGGTAGGAGTCATGGGTTCAAGGTTAACTTGTTTATGCAGTGAGTACCATCTTGAGATACAGGAGATATTGCCTTAAAACAAAGAACAAGCACCCACCTCACTTATATGAACAAACACAGAACACATAGATTGAAAATTAAAGGCTTGAAATAAAGATGGATTGAGACAATACTAGCCAAAAAAGCTTATGTAACAGTGCTAGTGTTGTACATAAAATCTGAAGCAAACATGAGAATAGAGAAAAATGTGTTAAATTTTATTCTGCTAAAAGGATCATCATATTCTAGAATGATGCCATTGATTTTTTTCCTCGGTATACATTACCTCTGAAATTTTAGATATCTACTCTAAAAAGATCATCATCTTAGAAACAACAATTTCTTAATCAAAGAATGTCCTAAAATTTTAATGTCTCCATACTTTAAATTATTATCTCTTAAATGAGGTCCACACAGAAATTAAAAACCTGTAAGACTGGGCTTCCTTCTCTGATGTTCATCTACTGTCCCAGGTTAGAAGGAAACAGATTCATATTTTCAAATTTAATATTATCAAAAACAAATGTCATGTTTTGGTCCCAATCATAAAACTGAGTACCTAAGTACACTCCAAAGACATTGCATTAGGGAGATTCGTGTTTGTGTTTAGAAGAGTTGATGGAAAGTTCTGGAGAAAAATTATTTTTAATTTTTTTTTCTTTTCCAGGAGACTGGTCATCTGGGGGCAATTTAAGCTGTGTCTAAGCATGAGTGTTATTCAGTTTCCTATTGCAGCTCCCCACAAGCTCTAATTGAACACTTGCAGGATGCCAAAGCTCTGTAAACTAGATATACAAAGACTTCCCTGATGTAATTCTAGTATGGGAGGCAGCCAAGTACATGCTACATGTGAAGTGCCACAGAGAGGAAGCCCCCTGTGTCAGGGTGGGGTGGGGTGCTGGGTGGGGACAGGGAAGCAGTTGTTTGTACAAGCAGAAGACAAATAGGTGGTGGCATGAATGAATTGGGTGAACTTGATTCTTGTTGGCCCACCATTTCACACTGATAACCAGAAGGAAAGCAGGTGGGCCAATGCCCAGTGTAAACACCCACTGTCCATAGGATTCCTCTGTAGGCTTCAACACAGATGGCAAACAGGTGCCTTGAGAACAAATTTTCCAGTACATGTGACTTTCTCTTCAGCTGCTTCCCTTAGTCATTCTTTCTAATGCTTTGAGGGTTTGTAGAGCCATGTGAGTCAACAAATCACATGTGACCAAGGACAGAAGGTTCTGGCTGAAGGCTGCCTTTCCATCCTTGCTTTTCTTTCACAACATTAAAACAAAAGACGGAGGACAGGATCTTAAAGATCAGAGGAAGACAGGCGATTGAGGTGATTGAGGGTCTTCACTTCATCTAGAGGCTGAAACGTCTTTCCTTTAGCCTTCAACTACTCTCAGAGACACTTCCCTAGTGTGAAATATGCTCATTCTACCAGGAAGCCACACCAGTTATTTATTGTTATATAATAAACCACATCAAAACTTAGTGTTGTAAAACAATACTGTTCATTTTGCTTGAAAAATCTGCAATTTGGGCAGGATCTGATGGGGATGACTGTTCTCTGTTCCATATGATGTCATCTGGAACTCAAGTAGTGCTGAGGTCCTTTTCTTCCAAGAGGATGGTTTTCCAGCACTAACAACCTGAGGCTACCATTGGTCTGGTAGCTTAGCTAGGAAAGGAGGTTGAAGGCTCCCAACCTCTCCATCATGATGCTTGGGCCTTTCCATGGGCATACTTGGGCTTTCTCCAATCATGGTGCCTGGTTCTAAGAGTAGATGTTCTAGGAGGCGAGAAATAGAAAAGTCAGTCTATTAAGGGCAGGCCCAGAAATGGTTATAGCATCACTCCATAGTCCACTGGTAGATCTATTGCACACTGAGAGTCAGATGGGAAGATGTAGACTGTACCTTTCATGGGGGCTATTGCTTGATAGTGTTCATCCCACATTTCATCATGGCTATAGGGATGTAGCAACAGAGATAAAGGCTGGGAAAATTCCTCTTAGGTCAGTTTTACTGAAGTCATCATTGTAAAAATTGTCACTTTGTCCCTTGTCTTTTACCCCTGGCTTTCCTCTTTGGCTAACGCAGAAATCCACCTTTATTTTCCCTATTTATGAATCTGCTCATTTCCCAAATGAAGATTTTTTTTCTTCATTTACTTAGTCTACATGATTAACCATACTGTTTTCCCTTTCATTAGTCTCTTCTTGTTTACCTTTCTGTGATTTATGTAAGTTATACCAGTGGTAAATTTGATTTTGGATATCAAGTTTGATTCTCAACATACATGTTGAGAAGGGAAATAATCAACTTAAAACACTTTATCATAGGGAACAAGTGCCTTGTCTCCTTGAACCAAAAGCATTTCTTGGTAGAATCATTAATTTTATCCAGCAACCTGCTCCACTGTGATATTTAGATGTCACATAAAACATACTTTCAGATAGTTATCTGTATCCTGTCCATCTTTAAATATATGACAAGGTTAAGGTGCATTGGTTAATGATATTTTCTTTCTGCTCCATTTTCTTAAGTTTTGTTGAGCTGACATGTCAGGTCCTAGAAGTACTTGTTCCTATTTTCTTGCTACTTTTGTTTAAAAATCGGAACTTTTAGATTAGAATCTCACAGCGAAGCTATGATCTATTTGAGCTAAAACTGGATGTATTATTTCTCCGTACAGCTTGTTACTGAGCCAGCACAGGAGGATGCACACTAATTGGCTGATCAGGAGTCCAGGTATTCCTGGCTGAACCTAGTCCACCCATCAAAGATTGGAGCCTGACTTGGGTGTTAATTAGACTTTAGCACCAAGCAATTGGTATATAAATTACTATTCTATGTAAAGTTGAACATTTTCTATAACTAAACAAAATGATGGTATTGGATACAGAGAAATTCCTCTTCACCTTATTTTTTATCTTGTTTTATTTATTTATTTTTGAGACAGGAACTCTCACTGAACCCAGAGCTTGCTGTTTTAGGTATGACTGTGTAAACAGAGGCAGAGCTTTCTGTCCCAAATGTCCAATTATGCCCAGTGGTCACTTCCCAAATTACCATACAGAGGCTAATATTAATTATAAATGTTTGAGCGATGGCTCAGGCTTATTACTAACTAGCTCTTATATTTAAATTAACTCATTTCTGTTAATCTATGCATTGCCACATGGCCTATGGCTTACCAGTTCTCTGGCATCTCATTCCTTGGGCGGTGGGCTAGCGTCTGCCCTGACTCTGTCCTTCTTCATCTCCATCTTCAGTTTGATTGTACTGCCTAACCTTATTCTGCCTTGCTATTGGCCAAGCAGCTTCATTTTCAACCAATGAGAGCCACATAATTCACAGTGTACAGAAGGACCATTACACTGCATGACTGGCCAGCAAACCACACAATCTTATCAGTCTCTGCCCTGCTCTCTCCTCCATCCCCACAGCACTGATGTTACAGCAGTGTGCTAACCATGCCTGAGTTTTGTATTGGTTCTGATAGTCTAAACATGGGTTTTAATGCTTGTATAGAAACAGTTTACCCACTGAACACCCAGACACCTATGTATTGTTCTTTTAGTTTCCATTTTATTAACTTCAATCTCAAGCTTTATTGCTCCTTGATGTGTGTTGCTTTTGGGCTTGCCTGTTTTGTTTTCCTAAGACCCCAGGGAGCATCATCAAATCATTTATTTGAGAGCTCTTTGATTATTAGTATGAATTTACTCTTAGAATTGCCTTTGAATTCCTATCCCAAATGTTCTGGTAAATTATGTTTTCATTCCCCTTGACTCTAGTCATTCATCTTTTAAAAATTTATTTAGCGATTCCTTAATCATTCAAGTGTGTAATTCTTCATACTTATTTTTATAATTTCTGTATTTTCTCTTGCTATTGATTTTTAACTTTATCCAGTTATGATCTGATAAACATAAATTATTTTGATTAATTTCATTTATAAAGACTTGCTTCATGGTTGCACCACACAAACATCTATTTTAGTGAACAGTTTTATGGTCTACTGGGAAGAGAATGTATCCTGAAGCTGTTAGATGAAATATTCTATATATTCTGGTGAAGTCCATTTGATCTATGGTGCACTTAAACTCTGAAAGTTTCTTTGTTAATTATTTTGTCTTGACTTTTTATATGTTGATTGAAGCATTGCAGTCACCGACTACTGTTGTATCTGGACCCATCTATATCTTTTTGTTCAGTTGTGCTTACTTTTTGAAAGTGAGTACATCAGTTTGCAGTGTATTATATTTGTAATTATCCCATCTTCTTGATAGATCTGTCCCTTTATTAATGCGTAATGATCTTCTTTATCACTTCTGAATAAAATTTTACTTGAAGTCTATTTTATCAGATGTTGTTTTTCCATCAGCTTGATAGCTGTACTTGAATCTACTGATATGTGATATTTTAAATGCCTTCTGTGGCCCTGCTGCCCCAGTCAGAGCCCCACTGCTCAGGCTGCCACCTGGTGGGACTGTTGGTTCTGCTGGCACTGGCTGGGTAGAAGATCTTTAGGTGGTGTTTGGCAGCTTAATAGCATTACCACAGTCTAGATGGAATCATCGTGGTTGGGCTCCATCTTTTTAGACACTTCAAAGGTCGCTGTTAGAGATGGTTACAGTTCACTGCAGAAAATTTAAACATGGTAAATGTCATACAGAGCAGATCTCAGGCAGATTAAAGGACCATAATCTATTAAGTATATCCAGGGTACACAAGCTTAATTCCTAGTTACTTGATTCAAACTCAAGCCCCAAAACCATATACAAGAAACTAGATTAAGCCTATTTCTAGAATTAGCTAATTTTACCATTAATATCACAACAGTAAGTTTAAATATATATAATAATTTTATAATTTTAGAGCTAATATATATACCTTAGAGATTAGTGACAATAGAATAATCCCTTAATTTTGGTTTTCTTCTGTCCCATAGCAGGTGGCTCTTCTGACAGGAAAAAGAGATTTTGGATTTTCCTGTAACAAGTATGCTTGGGTTTAGAGAAGGAGAGAGTCATGCTTCAACTCCAGAGCCAGCTTTGATTTTTAATTGGATGGGGACCACAAAAGACTATTTACCTTTTATATTTGTAAAGAACAACAGAAATGACTGTTTGGGAAGATGTTGGAATACCTTGTTGGAAATGTGGTATACCACTAGGCCAATTTTACTCTTTTTCTTGGGTACATCTTTCTCTGGATGGTTTGTTCATCTTAATATGATTCATTTGTCCAGTGGTCTTCAGATTCCTTAGTTGAATGCTTTTATTCTCCTGGAAAGAAAAAAAAGAAAACAAAACTCATGACCCAACCCTAACCTTGGGGAATTTTTTGGGGCAGGTTATGTCTTTGTTAAGACAAAATGTTCTTTGGCAACAGAAAAAGTATTATCCTTTAATAATAAAAAACATTTATTTTTTCATGCCTGATCAAATGAAAGACATTTGTTAGTCTTCTAAGTTAATTTAGATGGAATGGCAATGCTGTTTGACGAACTATTGCCTCTCCTAATCAATAGGTCTCTCCTGTTTGAATCTAACCTTTATCAATCTTGATGGTATCCATAGTTTTTCTTCTTCTGTGGAAACAAAAGCAAAATCTCTTCCCTAAATGTAACATATATCCTGGTTTCCATTCTGAGGCTAACATGTCTTTAAAACATATAGGATGATTTAATTCATCAGTTTTTTCTAATATCCAATGTCTCTCCACAGCTGTTGTTCTTTTTTCGTTAGCATTTAAAACATTTAAAGTCAATAAAGCACTGTGCAATCTATGTCTTGGAGTCTTTATTACTCCTTTCTGTTTATGAAGCATAATTTTTAGAGTATGAGTAGATCTTTCTATAATTGCTTGTCCTGTAGAGTCATGTGGTATACTTGTAAAATGCCTTATGTTGTAATATGCAAAAACTGTTTCATTTTACTAGACATATGTTGGAACATTGTCAGTCTTAATTTGTACAGGCATCTTCATAATGGCCATAACTTCTAATACATGTGTAATTACAAAATCAGCCTTTTCAGAACTTAAAGCAGTTTCCCATTGAAATCCTGGATATGTATCTATGGTATGGTGCACATATTTTAATTTTCTAAATTGCAAAATGAAACATATCCATTTGCCAAATTTAATTTCTTTGAATACCTTTTGGGTTACTTTCTGCAGGTAATGGAGATTGATTATACAAAGAACAAGTGGGTCATTTGCTTATAATCTCTTCAGCTTTTTGCCAAGTGATAGAAACCTCTTTCTCCCAACAATTGCTATTAACTCAGTGCTTCTTATGTAATTCTGAGGCTTCTATCACATTTCCTACAAATAGCTGATCAATTTAATCATTATCTTGTGCTAGAGGGCCTGGTAGACCTGTGTAGGATTTGATATGTGTTATATACAAGGGATAATTTCTATATCTGACTACTTGTTGTAATTGAATAAATAACAAAGTTAATTCTGAATAATATGGAATAAGTTCAGCAGTTTCAGTATGTAAAACAACTCTTTCAGCATATTGAGAGTCAGTAACTATACTAAGAAGTTCTGAAAAATCTAATAATACCATGAGATATGCCAATAATAGCGTATGATTCTGATTTCTGAACTGAATAATAAGGGCTTTGAACCACTTTACTTACTTTTCCTGACTTATAACTTGCCTTTCCTTATTTATTTGCACCAGTGTAGAATGCAGGGGCTTCAGAAATTGGGGTACCATTTATTATATGAGGTGGAATCCAATTATAAACTGGATATAAATATAAAAATTATTCCTTTTATAAACTGAAGTCTCTTATTTCAGGATATTTGTTACTAATTTCTCCCAAAAAATTACTGCAAGCTCTTTGCCAATTATCATTTTCTGCCCATAAATGAGGCAATTTCTGCATTAGTAAAAGGCACCACAATCTCTTTTGAATCTATTCCTGCTAATTGACAGTCTCAATTTTTTCATAATCAATTCAGAAACCTTTTTTTAAAATGTAGGTCTTTAATTTTTATTTTGTTTGTGTGGTAAAAATATCCATTCTAAGATATTACCTTTTCTCTGCATAAGAATTCCTGTATAAAAATGCATAGAATGTAGTATGACTAGGATACAATCAGGTTTTGGATCCAAACGATCCACATGTGCATTCTGTAATTTATTTTCTACCAAAGACAATTATCTCTCATCCTTATCAGACAATTTTCCTGGACTATTTAAGTCCTTATCACCTTGTAAAGTTTGAAATAAATTACTTAGTTCTTGAGTAGTTAATCTAATTGTGGGCCATAGTCAGTTAATATCTTCCAGCAATTTTTGAAAATAGTTAAGTGTTTGTAATCTCTTGATTTGTACTTTCTGTGGTTGAATTTTTGGTAAACCTATTTTGTATCCTAGGTAATTAATAGAATCTCCTCTTTGTATTTTTTCAGGAGCAGTTTGTAATCCCCAGCAAGGCAAACTTTTCTTTACCTCTTCAAACATCTTTTCTAAGGTATCTGAGTCTGAGCCAGCTGGTAGGATATCATCCATGTAATGGTAAATTACAGATTGAGGGAACCACTTACAAATTAGTTCTCATGGGTGTTGTACAAAATATTGACACAAGGTGGGACTGTTTAACATTCCTTGTGGAAGCATCTTCCAATGACATCTTTTAACAGGCTAGGAATTATTATAAGCAGGCACTATGAAGGCAAATTTTTCTCTATCGTGTTCTTGTAAAGATACAGTAAAAAACAAAGCAGTCTTTTAAATTAATTACTATAACAGACCACCCCTCAGGTAATAATGAAGGCAAGGGAATTCCAGGCTGTGAAAAGCACGTTGGTTGAATCACCTTATTTATGGCTCTTAAACCTGTTAACATTCTCCATTTTCCAGATTTCTTTTTAATGTCAAATATAGGAAAATTTCAAGGACTGGTCGATTCTTCAGTATGTTGAGCATTTAACTGCTCCTGAATGGTTGCTCTAATGCCTGTAATTTTTCTGATGTCAAAGGCCATTGTTCCACCCATACAGGTTTCTGTTTTAAATATAGGGCTGTTGGTACCTTTGAAAGACCAACAGCTGTTGTGCTCTGCTTATGTTTCACCTGCTTGTTCTGTGACAATCCTTGATAATATCTTTTACTATTTCCTCTCAGAAGCATTCCTTATTTTATAGTTTGTTTCAGAGATTGGTGGAATGTTAATTTGTGTTTCCATTGCTACAACAAATCATGTCCCCATAAACTTATTGCTATGTTAGCCACATATGGTTTTAATTTTCCTATCTGTCCTTCTAGCCCTATAGACTTGACCCATACTACACATTGTTTTACCTGAGATAAAGTTCCAATCCCTAGAAGCTGGATATTTTCTGTCTTAAGAGGCCAACCTGGATGCCAAGATTTTGGTGCGATTATTTTTACATCTGTACCTGTGTCTACCAAACCCTCAATTTCTATTCCATTTATTCATATTTTTAGCTTTGGTCTTTGATAATTTATAGAAGTTTGCCAAGATTATTGCTTTATGGTTTCTCCTGAAAATTTTGTTTTATCTTCTATAGCTCTTCTGGCATCTAGAGCAGTATGGTTTTTAACAACAGACATTAAATCTTTTAATTGCTTATTTTCATTAGTAGGTCTTTCTAAGGCATGTATCCTATCAGTTGTAAGTGTCTCTAAGGCTTCTATCTTATCAATCAAATATTTGGCACAGTTATCAAAAACATCTTTTTAAGTAGAAAGTATTAATTACCAAGCTGATAGTAATTGCAATCAACATTATGTCTATCCCAGCTAGGTCATTTATCCCCTCATTTACATTTCCCTCAAACTATTCATAGTAGCACTATACAGGGTCCTAGCACCCTGCATTTTGATGTTACCCATTCTTAACATGGGAAGGATCTCTCCTAAAGGATTTTCCAGGTATCTCACCAAATCTGCTGAGTTCTCAGTTTGCTCACGTGTTGGCAGCAAAGTCAAGTCCTTTTCACATTTCACAAATGTGAGGTTACTTTTCAGAGTCCCAGCAAGTAGCAATCCTTAATATACTGCTGTCAGATGTAGTTTATAACTAGTCATATAAACATATCATTCTATTTATCAATAAAGACTCAGGAGTCAGATGTTGGGGTGAAGACCTGGTAGCTCAGAGAAGCTGAGAAGCAACCAGCTGACCTCTTTTTTTGGTTGAAGACCCAGCAAGAAAGCATCTCTCCAACTTTACCAAACCAAGAATAACCATGAAACTCCAAGTTATTTCATATTCCTTCTTGTGCATCTTCCTATCCATTTTCCTTGCTTCTCCATACTCTCTATGGCTAATTCCTGTCAACCAGTTGCTGGTTCCTCCCCCTGATCCAAGTTTGATTTTATTAGCAGTCTTGGGTTTCACAGTGTGATCAAATATCCTGCAACAGTCAGATATGAGTTTAGTAATCCTGACTATTCTAATTTTTCAATTGCTGATATATCTCTTCCCATCTTTTCATTTTCAGTTGCTATTTGTGTTTACCAAGCAGATGTATTTCTTGCAGAGAGCAAATAGTTGGATCTTGTTTGTTAATTTTATCAGCCAATCTGCATCTTTTATTTGGAGTTATGACTGTATGTTTAGAGTTATGATTGGGAAGGATTTGCTATAATCTTTTGATTGTTTTTCATAATGGTTTTTGGTTTTTTTCTCTGTATTATGTATTTTCTAGTTCACTCCCTTTACAGAATTTCATATGATTGATAATTTCTCACTTCTCATTTCTTTTTCTATTCCTGATAAGATTTGTTCTTTCCTGTGGTCTTCATTTTAACTGTCTTTCTTCTGCTGATGTGTGTAGATTTCTTTAGATATGTTTTTCCTGTACTTTATTTTCACAAATTGCTCTGGTTTAGCACTCATTTTGGAAGATCTTTATTTCCAATAATACCTTTGCTGGATATAGTAATCTTCATCAGCTGTTACTTACTTTAAGGGCTTAAAATATATTGAGCCATACTTTCCCAAGTCTTTAGGATTTATTTTGAGAGCTGTGAAGGCAGTCTTTTGGGTTTGCCTTTGTAAGTTGGCATTCTCCTATTGCTTATTTGTTCATTAGCTCAATAATTTTAACTACACTATGTCATGAATGATTTTTTTTCTGGTTATGTGTTCCAAATGCTTCTTGTGCTTGGGTATGCTTTCTTTTCTACAGCATAATTTCATTTAACAGTCTATTTTTTAATTTTAGTTTTAGTATTTTTACTAATGATTGAATCTACAACCAGGTAGGTACACTACCACTTCTTCACATCTCTACCCCGCCTTTTACTTTATTTTATTTCATGTATTTTAACAAAGAGTCTAACTAAGTTGCCCACTCACATGAATTTGCAACATAGTCCAGAGGGGTTGCAAGTGTTTGCCACCATATCTGGCTAGTTTAATTTCTTGATCATGTCCTAGAATTCTTAGGAAGAAAGTTGTGGTCATGCTTGTTCATTTTTTATTGTTGTTTAATGTAATATTTCTTTGACTTCCCTTCACTTCCTGGTATTTTTTTAAGCCTCTACTTGATTTAATTGATTGTTGATACCTTATAGTGATTTTTACTTTATTTGTGTTTTATTTTCCAACACTTATTTTGTTCCCTTCAAATCTAATTTTCCTTGTCAAATTTCTCATTCACATTGCTACTTTCCTACTCATATCCTGAACTGATTGACCCATGTCATTCATTTTTTCATTTGTACCCTCTTAGAAGTCATTGTTTGTCTGAGTTAAGGTTTCTATTGCTGGGAAGAGACACCATGACCATGGAAACTCTTATGAAAGAAAGCATTTAATTGGTGCTGACTTGCATTATCATCATAGTGGCATGCAGGCAGACATGGTACTAGAGAAAATGAGAGTTCTACATCTTTGGCAGGCAGCAGGAAGAGAGAGTGACATGAGGCCTGGCTTGAGCACCTGAAACCTCAAAGCCTGCCCCCAGTGACATACTTCCTCCAACAAGGCCATACCTACTACAACAAGGCCATACCTGATAATAGTGCTACTCCCTATGAGCCTAAGGGGGCCATTTTCATTCCAACCACCACATTGATTATTAATAAAATTAGATGTTTGAGTGTGGGAGCCTGGGCAGGTTCTTATTCTTTCTAGGGAATCCCCAGTTTGCTAATGGTGAACTACCTGGTGCCTTCCAAGTGCACTGGAGACTGAAGAAAGGAAAGCTAGTAGAACACTGAGGTCTGCTCTGGAAGCCCAGTTTTGGTGCTTTCATATCCCCTTAGAGTTCTTCACACTCCACAGGAGTGTATAGGATGTAGAAATCTAGTGATCCCCTAGACCTGGGTGTTAGAATTCTCAGTCCCATTGGCTAAAAGCCACACGGCACAGAGCCAGCTCCAGAGGCTAAATAGTACCTTGGTCTTAAGCTCAGAGTTGTCTGTCTCTGAAGTCATACTAAGCTGATGGACTTTACCTTTGCCACGGAGAGTGGGGTCACAAATCACTGATTTTCACAGCCTTTGTCTCCTGCCACCTGAAATTATCAGCATATCTACCTTCAGGATTTTTTCCTTTCTACAACCAACTTGTATGGCTGTTTACCACCCAGGGATTATGGTAGAGTGATGTGGGGTGTCTTTCTATATGCTGTGAATATGTGTTCTTCTGATTGGTTGATAAATAAAGCTGCATTGGCCTATGGCAAGGCAGCTTAGAGGCAGGTGGGAAATGCAAAAAGAGAGAGACAGGCAGGAGAGAGATACCAGCCACTGCTGAAGGAGCAATAAGATGCCAGCAGACTGGTAATACCATGACCACATGGCAACTTATAGATTAATAGAAATGGGTTAAGTTATAAGAGCTAGCTAGCCAGAAGCCTGCCATAGGCCATGCAATTAGTAATTAATATAAGCCTCTGAATGATTATTTTATAAGTGGCCATTGGACCTCAGGGCTGGGCAGTACCTGAGAAACCTTCCAGCTACAGTAGAGTGTCTCCAGGATTCCTGGCTTGTTTTTAGATCTCCAGAGCTGGTGAATCTTGAACAGGCCCCTTTCCAATATAGAATCTGACTGTATCACACTTGAAGATATGGGCTTGCAAAATTGAATTTCTTCTCTATTGTTGACCTATCATGAAGGAGGAATGATTGACAATAGATGACCTGTTTTTAAGGCTTGTGAAAGCATTGGTTTACCCTGTGGCTAGGACTATGAGTCCTCCCCCACCAAGGCCACCTGGGTTATACAAGGCTATGGTTTTGGCTTCCCTCTTGGAAACAGAACTAGAGCTGTGGCTTGCTTGTATCACCATTTTCACCACATAGCCTTCAGTTTCTCTGCACTTTTTAGCTTTCTTATCATCTTTTGATTTCTGTTGCTCATCTTTTCTTTATCTCACCAGAACAGAGCTTGTCCCTTGTTACCCAAACTCTTAGATACACAGTTATATAGAGTGCTTCTAGTCTTCCATCTTACACCAGGATCTGTTCTGTGCTTATTGTTCTTTTTTTTTTCATTTTTCTTTATTAAAAAATTTCTACTCACTCTACATACCACCCACAAACCCCCCTCTTCCTTCCTCCCACCCCAGCCCTCCTTCACAAGCTACCCCACATCCCCACATTTCCCAAATCAAGGTCTTCCATGGGGAGTCAGCAGAGCCTGGCACACTGAGCCTAGGCAGGTCCAAGCCCCTCCCCACTGCACCAAGGCTGCACAAGGCATCACACCATAGGCACCAGATTCCCAGAAGCCTGCCCATGCACCAGGGATGGATCCCGATCCCCCTGCTATAGTGGGTAGCCATTCCAGCTTTGATCTGGAAGTTCCAACCCCCATTGAGGCTTTGGTAACTGTCACGCCTACAAGGCGGGCCAAGAGAGGGCCCTGAAGACCGGAGATCCAGATGCACCGCCTTCCCTTGGTTCCTGGACCCTGGACACTGGAGGTAAACCAAGCAGAGTTCTCCAGAGAACACCGCCGGACTGTGCTACGTCTTTCTCAGACCCTGCAACCTACCTATCCCTTCATTTGTAAGTTATGCCCCTAAATAAACCTCCCCTTTAACTACGTGGAGTGGCCTTAATAATTTCACCCTGCCTGGGTGACAGTTCAAGCCAAACAACCGTCTTCCATATCCAGAGGTCCTAGTCCAGTCCCATGGGGGCTCCACAGCTACTAGTCCACAGTTCATGGGCTTCCACTAGTGTGGCTGGTCATCTCTGTACTTCTTCCCATCATGATCTTGATGTCCCCTGCCTGCAGAATCCCTCCTCTCTCTCATCAATTGGATTCCTGGAGCTCAGCCTGGTGCCTGGCTGTGGATCTCTGCATCTGCCTCTATCAGTCACTGAACAAAGGCTCTATGATGACAGTTAGAGTATTCGCTAGACTGGTCATCATGAAATTTGTAGGCAAATGGATGGAACTAGAAAATATCATCCTGAGTGAGGTAACCCAGACTCAGAAGGACAAACATAGTATGTACTCACTCATAAGTAGATACTAGAAGTGAGGGAAGGGATGGCCAGATTGCAACCCACAGCTCCAGAGAGGCTAGCTAACAGGGAAAGACCCTAGGAGGGACACATGGATGACCCAGTGAAGGAGATCTACACGAGAGGACTGGGTGTGGGGGGGTAGTGGAGGGCGAGGAGTGGGGGATGAGAACATAGGGAAATGGGAGCATCGAGCTGGAACAGGGACAGAGTGGGAGATACCATGATAGATGAGGACATCATGGGAATAGGAAGAGGCAGGGTGCCAGGGAGGCTTTCAGGAATCCACAAGGATGACCCCACCTTGGACTGCTGGCAGAGGTCCAGAGGGTGCGAACTAGTCTGCTCTGGTGCTTGTTCTTAAAACTCATCTGCAAGGCCACTCTAATTAATTGACTACATTTCTATGATTTGCTGAAGCCAGGAAAAATGTGTCACACACAGTCGATATCCAAGTAATGTTTCTCAAGTATATGAACAGTCCACCTATAATGAAGAAAGCCTGTTGTTGTGGTCGCTGGCATCTCTCCCCAATATGCTCTGTTTCCATAGCGGATTTTGTGGTGGTGAATTCTCTGTGTCACACCCTGTTCACCACACAAGAAGCGCTCCATCCATGAATCTATCCATACACTGGCATGTCCATCTCAGCAGTGGTGTTGATGGCTTCCTGAGTATTTGTGACCTGTGGGTTTTTTCTTTTCTTTTCTTTTTGATAGGGAGACATTTCTACTGGGATAATTATATAGACTCTGCTCCAGAAGGAGACAAATGAGAGCTGTGGTGTTTATGCAGCTGCTTTCTATGAACAGTTTGAGAGTGTAGGACTCCAACTCTGCCTTTTTAACTCTTGTTATTTTATTTGTGGCTCTTTCTGAGATTTTATGAGCTATGCATGAGTTGAATAGCACAGATATAATGAAAAACAGGCCATAATAGACCAACTGAGGTTTTTTTCTTCTTCTTCTTCTTTTTTTTTTTTTAAGAAAGAAAGTCCTTTGTAGCTGTTCCTTCCAAATACCAAAGCAAAGTCTATTGCCATTAAGGATAACTGGGACACATTTGCCACAGTGTTTACTCAGTGGCCCCAAATAACAGATGGACATTATATGAATGGCACCCTAGAATCCCACGAGAGTCTAAATGCAGAGATAGTAAAAACCCCATTTCCATGCTGACTTTCAAACTTACTTGGCCTCATTGGGAGTGTGGCTCTCAGCGGGTCTGGCAAAATGTCTCTTGGTTTCTATTTACACACAGCTAAATGCTTCGGCTATGTGGTCTGGCTCCCACTGGACTTCAGTTAGAGCTGTGGATGAAACTCTGTAAGTCTGAGGCTACAAGATTGAATTTGATAAAAAGGGCTATTGATGGATTTCCCTTTTCTCCTCAAGGTCCACAGCACTTCGTGACCTGTAATTCCTGCTCTGTTGGGTGGAGTCTTCTGCTTACTCATCACTCAAGTTCTTGCTGAATTTAACTTGTTATGCATGTCCAATCCCCTCTAAAGGACACTTTTGTAAAATACTCTATATCCCAAGAATGAATCTCAAATAGTATAGTTAGTAGCAAAGTGGACATCTTGCTTTTATCTATCAACCAGATAGTAGAATTCAATGTACCTATGATTGGACTACATTAGACTGTTTAATTAATAAACAACACAAAATGAAAATCAGGATTCTTATACTTCTAAGTGGTGCCCCAGGCTTGTTGCACTCGTGATGTTACTTAATATGAATCATATGCTGTAGGCAGAAGTTTCTGTCCTGCCTGGCCCCACAGCCATTCAGTCCCAAATAAACACACAGAGGCTTATATTAATTATAAACTGTTTGGCCTATTGCTCAGGCTTATAACTAACTTAGTTCTTACACTTAAATTAACCCATAATTCTTGTCTATGTTTAGCCACGTGGCTTGGTACCTTTTCTCAGTCCAACATTCTCATCTCACTTCCTCTGCATCTGGCTGGTGACCCCATCTCTGCTTTTCCTCTTTTCAGCCTCCTCCTCATCTGGTCACCCCACCTACACTTCCTGCCTGGTTACTGGCCAATCAGCATTTTATTAAACCAATAGGAATGACAAATCTTTACAGTGTACAAGAGCATTATCCCACAGCAATATGCCTATGATTTGTGTTCTGTAGAGCAGTAGTTTCTTGAGGAAGGAGTGATTTTGCTCTCACCCACCCCAGTGTGCCATTGCAATATTTAGGGGAATTGTTGGGCATCACTATTGGTAGATACAGGATGGTGGTAGACTGTAAGAGGTATTTAGTGAAGAGAATCTTGGGATATTTTTTTAAACATCCTAAAGCACAGAGAACAGTTCACTTATAAGCCAATTAATTACCTTGCCTAGCCCCAAATGTCACTACTATCATGTTGAGAAATCCTAGCTCAGAGATTATTAGGAAGTAATCTTGACTGTTGCTCTTAATGAGTTTTATATTTGATGGGGCCAACACTGAAAAAGTTTTCCACAATAAATAAATTGCTGTGTTTATTCTGAGTCAAGTGAAACCTTAGCAAAATCTATGAATGCTGATAAATCTATCAAAAGTGACAATCACTGGGTTGAGAGATTATTTGCTCATGTCTTGGCATCTAAGCTGTGTATCATTTGACTAAGTTGAGAGTAGATTGCTCACATCTTGGCTTATAGGATGTATATCACTTAGTGCCTAGAGATATATTATTCCAGAAAAATATGCAGCTTATATTAGGGCATTAACTTTGAGTCAGAAACTGCGGGGAGTCTCTGTTGGAGTCTAAATTTTGTTTTGATGATAGTTGTACCACATGTCTCTGCCTGTAGGTGGCGTGGTAGCATGAGTAAGCAGGCATGTAGGAACTAAGCAGTCTGAAAATCACCTTTAGTGGTTATCTTGAAGGCTGACATACAAGTGCTCTTTAATCTCCACTCTTCACTTTCATTGGTCCTCCACACGTCTGTTTCATGCACCTCTTTAGTTCCTGTTTTCACTATGGTTTGAACATGAGATGTTTCCCATAGGCTTATGTTGAACACTTGCTTCCCAGCTGGGGATGCTGTTCTGGGAGATTGTAGCATCATTTGCACATGGGGTCCAGCTGGCAGATAGGACCATGGGGGCATATCATTACTAATCTTGAGGGCCACAGACCATCTGTGCTTCTGCTCTGAGCTCTCTGTATTTTGGTTTGCTGAGATGTGAGCAAGCTGTGCCACATCCCCCACCACCACAGGGTGCACCATCCTCTGCCCTGCTTCACAGCATGCTGTAGGGTTTTCCTCTGTACTGTGAGCCAAAACAAATCTTCCCTCTTTTGACTAACTTCTTGTCTAGTGTTTGGTCACAGCAATGAGAAAAGCAACACAGCCTTCTACCTCCATTTACAGCCTTCTATAAACTCTCTTAATGGCCAATTGTGAATCTTTGATTCTCTGTTTAACCCCCCTAGTCTCACAGCATTGTCTCAAAGCCCCAATTCTGGTTTTAATCTTTCTGTGTTTGTTTCAATTTGTCTTTCATGTGATTTTCTTGTATTCACGTGTCTCATTCCCCAGACTGAATCACCTGCTGCTTCCCAGCTCTTCTGCTTCTCTTGCTGTAGGAGTTTATCTGCTACCCCCTTGCAAGAAACCCCTTCTCATGTGCTTACTCACCTCACAATACTGGCTGTATAGACAGCCCTTTCTTCAGAGGCTGGCCAGATTCCCGCTCAATCTCTTTAGTTGGAATGTCTGTCTTTGCCTCTTCTGAACTTTCTTTTCTCTAAAATCCTCTTTCTGAATGATACAGGGTGTTTATAACTATATGTTGTTCCTTCAGAAAAGGAAAGGAAGACCAAAGGATGAAAGGACAGAAGAGAAAGAGATGAGAGGGGAAGGAGAAGAAAGAAGAGGGGAGAATAGAACAAAGAAGAAGAAGAGGAAGAAGTGAGAGAGCGTGTGCACTGAGTAAGGATACCATGTGGAGCACTGCCTAACTATAAGATGCACACAATGGTGATTCAGGTCTGGGCTCAGACTGGGTTCTATGAACCATGGTGTGAACACCAAGGGTATCCATACTTGACATGCTGCCCCCAAATACTCATTGCTTCAGCTTTCTGCAGGTTAGCTCCGAGCAATTAGCAAATTCCATTGTGCTAAACGAAACTTCTGCAATTTGTATATTACACCTTTGGGTTGCATTTTGGGACCTGTCACTTCCTGGCTCTATGATCTTCTAAAGATCCATTGATTTTATGAAGGTCTACCTTTCTGTTCTGCAAAATGAGGGTAATTACATGTTTGTCAATCTCTGTTGCCTTTGGTGCAGCCTAGTTGCCACTTTAACTTGTGTCTTGCTTACTCTCTACCCTGAAGTCACTATCCACATAGAAGAAACTCTCAGCCTTGGTTTCAAACTTCCCTATCCCTTAGGAAGAGTCTCCTGATAGTGATGCTGTGACTAGTGTCCAGTTCAGGAAGATATTGGTTCAAAGGGCACGTAGAAGAACTTAAGACTTTAGGTTTTCTCCTTATTTGTCACAGGAGGACCAGGTTTCAGGTGGTGGTCTGCTGTGGAATGAGTTTTCCCCTTAGTCATGTGCCAGGAATCATCCTGACTTCTGACTCATGTTGTGATGCTACAGGACTAATACTGATCACACATGCAAGCTGCTGTAAGCTCCTAAGCATGCACATTGACCCAGATGTGGAGTACGGACTAGGTGCTGTTTGTTTTCCCACCTCATGAATGAAGAACACGAGATACAAAGAGATGCAGTCATTTCCTCCAAGTCACAAATAAGAGAGAATGGATGCTGAAAGAGACATGTTTTTGAACTGAAAACTCATTTTATTTCTTTCATTAAAATTGCTCTGTCCCTTGCTGGAGAAGATCTCCTGTGCATCTTGGAGGACTGAAACCCAGAGCTTCATTGGTGGGAGGTGAGACAACGGAAGGCCCAGTTTCTTCAGCAGCCTACACCTGGTGGCTATGCAGTTGGAGAGTTAAGGTTTCCTTTGCTTTAATGCAGCCCGATGCCATGGAGTAAGAGGGATGGATTTTAGTTTTTAACAATTAAAAACGTGTGAACCAGCAACATTTTCTGCAAAAGTTTTAACTCTACAAATCATCTTTTGCTGGTCAATTGTATTTACAGATGGAAGCTTTTGTTTGGGTGTGAAGCACATTTTACTGTGGATAAATACACTGTATTTTATTCCCATGATGGGAAGCTGAGATATATATTTTTCTTGTTCTGTGATCAGTAATAAATTGATAACAATTTTTGAAGTTTCATTTTTATCATATTAAAGTACATATAACACAAAATTAATCATTTTAACTATTTTAAAGTGTACAATCTGATGTCATTTAATTCATCCACAGTGTGTTACAACCATTAGCACTAAGGAACATTTGTAAAATTTTTGTCGTCTCCAAAGAAAATTTCCATTCTTTAAGTGACTATTTCCACTTCTTCTAACCTCTGGAAGCCACCAGCCTTCTCTGCCTTGTGGATTTGCCTGTTTTGGTTTGTATTCATCATTCAATCTGTGGCCTTTGCATCTGGCCACCACTTAGCATACCCTTGACACTTATCCACATTAAGCATTTCTTTCCTTTATATGGTTGACTAGTACTCCACCATGTGGACATACCACCTTTCCTTTACTATTTATCAGTTGATGGATATTTAGATCTTCCCACTTTTGTTTCATGTTCTCTTGAGTATATTCCCAGGATTGGACTTCCTGACTGGTTTGATGATTCATGTTTGGTTTATTGAGGAACCACAAGATTGTTTTCCATAGTAGATGGGCCCACTTCACATTCTCACCAATAGTATATGAGGGCTCCAATTTCTTTTTGTTTTTGCCCACACTGTTATTTCCCATTTATTTGATTATAGCTGTTCTAATGCATGTGAAATGGCATATTGTGTGGGTTTTATTTGACTTTCTCTAAAGACTAATGACATTAAACACTTTTAAATATGCTTATTGGTGTTTTGATATCTTCATTGGGGAAACTATCCAAGCACTTTAAAAATCAGGTTGTAACAGTTTGGTGGTTGATTGGTGTGTTTCTTTCTGTATTCTGAATCTGAGCCCTTATTACATATTGATTTGTACATTTTTATTATGTAATTTTAAAAAACTTCTCTTATATTACCCTTTGATGCACAAAAGTTTTAAGTTTTTTGAAATCCAATAAACATATTTTTCTTTATGCTTTTTGAGGTCATACTTATGACATTTATTGCTAAATTCATTAATGAAGATTTACTTACATATTGTTATTATATTATGATTATTATTATTCCTTTATGATTATTACATTGAAATAAAATTTGAAATATAGAAATTTAGCTCTTAATTCAGGCCTAGCTTAATGTAATTGATTTTCAATGGTGTTCCACATCACTCTTAAGCCATTCCACTCCCATGTACCAAGGACCATTCTTTTCCTGTTGACTAGTCTTGGCAAGCATTTACTTCTGGTGTGAAATTCTGTGTTGCTGATCTACATCATACCATTATATCAACATGTTAGCTCTTTTGGTCACTGTGGCTTTGTGGACTTGGGAGATGACATTATCTTTGGTTTTTTTTTTTTCTTTCATTGAGTAGATATCAGCCTCCCTTCAGGTTCTATGTTCCTTCCTTTGCTGTATTGTATGTGGTGGGGACACAGAACTGTCAATGCTTGTCTGTGAGAGATCTCAAGGTCAGAGGGTGAAAAGAAAGGTGGGAGTGCATGATATTACTCACTGATATCACGCATCAAAATTTTAAAGTTAAAATCAGATGCTGTAAGAACTTTATGCATATTCAACACACTGCACATCTTTCTTCATGTGTATTGGTGCAATCATGTTGCTATTTCTCTAACATCGGTTCCTTTTGTAGTGATAGATGAGGCATAGGATATGTATCCTTAAAACCACAATAGAACTTACAACATAGGATTATGAATTTTTACTTGGATCAGGGATACATGAAAGAAAAACAGCTACAGAGGTGACAGCAATGATGTACCAAAGGATTGTCAGAGAATACCAAGTCACTGAGCTGTGGAGTTAACACTGGCGGCAGCCAGGTAGCAAGCCTTTCACATGGGGTTGTTTCAGTCCAGAACTGGTCACTCAGGTCCTTCTCTTTTTCCTGCTGTTTCCTCTCTGGACATCAACCTGTTTGAAGTCTCAACAGTGGAGCCTGTCATTATCTGTAGGTGGTCTTTGCTGATATCTTTCCCCAAGCCTCACCGCTGAATAAAAGGATCCTCACTTTTGTGCTGATTCCTTCTTCTGCCATACAGCCTTTAGAAAGAAATGACTGCCACACCACTACTGTTCCTTATTTTACGATACTTATTCCCTACTTTTTGGTAAGAACATAGTGGTTACTCACTGTTAAGTTCCCAGTTTCCAAATAACTGAGTCAATTAATGAAATGTTACCTGATGAGATTTTTCATCAAGAGTAGAGATAAACTATTGAAAATTAGTTGAAAATTAAAATAATACTACTGTCATTAATGGTGAATATGGGAACTGCAGGTGCAGCTCACTTGCTAAGGTGCTTTTCCAGCATGCACAAAGCATTAGGATGGATTCCCAGCATCACGTATGCTAGGTGTGACAGTGAAGCCCCTCAATCCTAGCACTCCAGAGGCAGAAACAGGGAGGTCAGAAATTCAAGGTCATTCTCAGCTACTTGAGGCCATCCTGGTATATATGAGACCCTGTCAAACAAACAAAGCAAAACAAAGCAACAAGCAAACAAAAACCAAGGTAGTAAAACAAATATCATGGCTAATATAGAAATACTAGATTATTGGAATAAATTTATTAAAAAAACTGCAGGGGAAGGGAGAAGTTTGGCTCCTTTAGGAATCAATGTAGATCAGAAACTTTGTACTTTTTATAGAGTGGTAAGGTTACCAAAGGCAATAGCAAAAACATAAAATAATAGATAGGATAAAAGATAATTGCTCAAGAGAAGACTTACAGTACTTAGAACTCATCTGGAATTCTGATAATTTTCTAGTTGGACAGACCTAATTGCTCTGTTGAAGTAAACTTTAATAGAAGTGAAACAATAGAAAACTACCTTAAAAATCTATTGTTTTAATGCTTTTTCCAGTCTCCTTGATCATTAATTATTTATCTACAATGATAGAATATCAACTCTGTATTTTCCTTCTTTGTTCCTTTATTGATTTACAGGCTCAGGTACACCATTAATAATATGACTCATGCCTTGTTAATAAACTGATGATGTGATGTTGGCTTATGATTTGTAAAACCTTTTCATTCAAGCTACTGAATTCTTTGGTGGTGCTGTCACAGTTTCTAACATTTCTGGTACTTAATGTTGATGACTCAGCAGAGAATTGTCAGAGTTCTCCATACTGCAATTTGATAATCACAGTTGGTGTATTGGGTGCTGAGATGGCCAAGTAAGGAGTTTCCCATCAAACTGACCACATCCAAGGATGGCAGGAGGTACGATTTTCCCTCATTCCCCATCTTGCATCTTACTCAAGCCCAGAAATTTAGGAAATAGCAAGTTGAGGAAATGAAACTTTAATTCTAAAACCCAACTTTTATGTAGAAAATTATCATGTTGGTATAAAGTGTACAAAGTAAAAGATTCTTTAAAAGAAGTTGATAGCAGTTCCTTCTATATTTGTTAACTTTTATTGACTTATTGCGCATGCAATGTTGACTAAGACTAATACGTCACAAGTTCTCTGAAATGCTGAAATAATTCATAGATCAAGACTGGCTACTGTATTAATTTATGATGTAGTCTTGTTAATGTGGTCATATTCCTGAGGCAGAAATTGCCCTTCTGTTTTCTCTTGTAAAACTGCTTGTAGTTTATGTCTACATATCAAGTAGTGATGCTTGTCCAACTTAACATATTCTGTGCTTTCTCAAGCACTGAACGAGTTTGTCTCAACATCCCATTCTGATTTCCCTTAAACATTTTGGATTTCATGATAATGATTAAGTTTGTGTCCTCATTAAGTATAAATTCCTTGTGACAAGTGGATGCAATTTTATTGCCATCAATCTTTTTTTTTTTTATTACCTTCTAGAGTGCCTTATAGTAGCTCTTCCAGAAATGGGAATATATTGAAAAATCAAAGAAATCACAGCCAACCAAATTACTGGATTGTCAAGAGTATTCAAGAAAGCCAGTTGCATAGAGGGAGGTTTGCATCTGGGAGTGGGATTGGAGATGAAGTTAACTCTGGAAGCAGAGGTTGAGCAAGATTTCCATGGGATGAGTGGGATGATTGCCCAAAAGAAAAGATACTAAACATATGCTTTTCAGGGACCAGTTTATATTACTAGTTTAATGAATTCTATTTTGTCTTTTTCTTTTCTTTTCTTTTTTTTTTTTTGTTTTTTTCGAGACAGAGTTTCTCTGTGTAGCTTTGCACCTTTCCTGGAACTTGCTTTGGAGACCAGGCTGGCCTCAAACTCACAGAGATCCGCCTGCCTCTGCCTCCCAAGTGCTGGGATTAAAGGCGTGAGCCACCACCGCCCGGCTTGTCTTTTTCTTGATGAGATTCCATGTGTGATTTTATATCTAGAAGGAGGGCATAGACATGTTATTGTAATAACACAGAGAAGCATTATTTTTTTTTTGTGGGGGTGGTGTTGAATAGCAGTATCTGTGGTGATATTTTATTTGTGCTGAAATGCAGTGATATTTTATTTGTATGTTAATAAAGTTTGCCTGGAGATCAGAGGTCAAAGCCAGCCATAAACAGAAATCAGGCAGTGGTAGCACACACCCTTAATCCGATCACATGGCAGGCGGAGTCTCTGTGTGTTCAAGGACACAGCCAAGTGTGGTGACACACGCCTTTAATCCCAGTACCAACCATAGAGACCTGGAGGTCTGTATAGACAGGCAGTGATGAGGAAGTGATGTGGCTGGGCTTACAATGAGAAGGCAGAAGAGCAAGGCAATAAAGGTGCAGGTTAGACAGGAAGAAGCTGGTTCAGTTCTCTTGGGAAGCTACATTGGCATGGTGAGCTAAGGTTAGTTGGCGGCTATCACTATCACTCTGATCTCTACAGCTTTCACCCCTGTATTTATTTGGGTCTGTGTTTCTTATTTAATAAGACTGTTTAGAAATTCATCTACAAGTATCTGCTCCTGAGCAATGACATTGCCTTTTTTGCTCCCAGTCTGCACATTCTTTTCTAGTAAACCTAGATATCTTCATGGTCAAAGTTTTCCTGTACTGTAGTTTTTAAACCATATTGCCATTACTGATCCATAATAAAACCTAAGGGAATAAGCAATGAATCACCAAGATCTAGATTACAGGTTCAATTTGCTCACTCACACATTGATTTGAAAAAAAAAAAAAGAATGCATGGAGCATGTTCTGTGTCAGGAGAAGGGAAGAGTGGTATGGTCCTTATTCGCTTGCTACTTCTATTTTGATGCAGTAGAAAGATGTTAAGGAAACCAAGTTACATATGCAGTGACACATTGTGTTAAATGCTGGGGGAGAAAAGAATTGGAGAAGAAGGAACTTCTTTTATATGGAGAAGTGGAGGAGTCAGACTCTCTGAGACAGCGCCCTGGCCTTATAGAGGAAGATGTTGAAGGGAAGCAGACTGGAAGCCTGACGGAGCAGGAAGCACTATAGATAATGAAGAACTGAACCCTAAGAATTCACTTGTGAAGGCTTGTGTAGCTGGAAAATTGGAGGATGGGAGCTCAGAGTTGAGGTGTCTGCAGATGGGGCATCTGGCATCTGTTCATCTTTGGGGAGCCTGTTGTCTTCCTCCACCTGGTGTTCCTTCAGTGCCTGGGATGAGGACCATGAGTCACACAGGAACCAAGAAGCTGCCCCCATGCTGTATTTAGTGTGAATGAGTCTGGCAAAGAGGAATGTGTGACTGAGACCCCCCCCCCCCGCAGTTCTCACTTGTTGACCTTCAGTGTTCTCTGCAGAAAACTGTGATGGTAACAGGAGTGTGGTGTCCTTAGAGAAAGCTACTGAATTCTTGGCAGTTAGTACAGTGCTTGATACATGGTAGATGCATGATACACAGCTCTTGAGTGGATAAACATCTGTGAGACACATTGGAGAGCAGTTTGGCACCTTCGTTTTTTGCAAAAATAGTCATGTTCAGAAATGCACAGCTTGTCTGTCTGTGGCCTGGCTTTTGTTTTGGCTTACCGTAAGGTCTCATAAAAGACGAAAGGAATTTTTTTTTTTTCTGAAAAATCTTCCTTTCCACTGCTTTCTATTAGGTGTAGTGGAAAAAATCCAAGTTCTTAGTCTCTTGGGATCTTATAAAGAATTTAAATGATTGAGCAGATGCAGGAAGTTCTGAGGCATTTTAAATGCTTGGCCATGCATGTCTTGATTGCTTTTCTGTATACTTTGCAGGCTGGACCCACATTATCTACCATGGACCTCCTCCTCCCCAACACATACCTTGGTAACCAGTGAAACCTAAGCTAGAGCCTTCCCATCTCACCTTCCCCAGGATATGTCTGTGGCACCAAGAAGACCCGTTGTAAGCTCCTATAAGGACATTGGTTTAAAACTCTCTCTAAATATGTAATAGTTTTTGTTGGTCCACTTGGAGTTTGAAAAGTATGGGCAGCCGCATTTTGTGTATATAACTTATAAAGGCCAGTCTCTTGCACTTTGACACAGTTTTATGTGATTGTCACTCAGCACTTACATAAGGCTTATGGGAACATGCTTTTCTTTCTTTTTTTTTTTTTTAATGAAGCCTCTGCTTTCAGAAACAAATAGTCACACAGGTCTTCCTGCTCCCTGGCTTCAGCTGAATACTAGGGGTTTTCCAACACCAAGAGGACAACTCAGTGCAATCTCTTTCTCAACTCAGTAAATTTATTTGGTTATGATGTCACAGCATTTTCCAAACTCTGGCTGAAAAATCAGTTCTTCTGGCATGCATATTGATATTATATAGTATATGGAGACAATGTAAGCTGCTTATCAAGTCTAGATAAGAAAAAAGGAATTCCTTTCTAAATGAGATATGTGGTTAAAATACGGGTACCTCACAAGCTTTCCTCCAGACTCCTTTCCAATTGTCTAACAGATGACTAAGTGCGAGAAAGCAGTTAAAGAAATTTACTAATGGATTTCTTCCTTTGACCTTAGGCAATCAATCTACTTAAAGTCCCTGAGCCTGAATTTCCACAACTGTAAGAGAGGAATGATGTTTGTCTTCTTGAAAGCCAATATTTTGTCTTAACAAACAGAGGTCAATAATCCCATACAACGCATCAGCTGACTGAAGTATAGAAACACATAGAAACTAAGTGTAGAAGGAATGCACCTTGATAATAAAAGGCGTCTTGTTAGCCGTGTTAGTCAACAGCCAACACTAATAAACAGATCACAGATCCTATTATCCTCCACCCGAGGGCAGGAACTAGTTGAAGATGCCTACTTTCACCACTGTTGTTGAACACAGTGATGGAAGTCTTGGGCAGAGAAGTTGGAGAAGGGAAAGAAATAAAGGACATTATTCAAATTCTCATTGTTTACAGATGACATCATCCTAGCTACAGAAAACTCACCAAAGACTCTACCCCTGCAACATACCCACAAAAAACCAAACCTAAAACTCACCAGAACTGATAAATGCGTTTAGTGACATTGCAGAGTACAAAATCAATTAACAAAAATCAAGAGTGTTACTGTCTAACAATAGTGAATTATATGAAATAAAGTCAAGAAAGCAACCCCATTTATAATAGCTATGAAAGAAAATCCTACAAATAAATTTAACAAAAGTTGTAAAAGATTATTATAATAAAATCAATTAAACATCATTGAAAGAAATTGAAAGAAACTAGGACATTTTGAGTTCATGTTTTAGAAGAAACAATATTGTTATAATGTTCATGCTACCCAGTTATCTGCATATCCAAGGCATTCCCCATCAAAACACAAATGACATTAATCTTCGGATTATAACAAAAAGCCCCACCAATCTTAATATTCATTACAGAGCCATAGCAACAACACCAACAAAACTGAATAGCCAAAGCCATCTTGACCAAAAGGAACAAAGCAGGAGATGTTCTACGCTACCCAATTTCAAAATACAGAGCTATGGTAATCAAAGCAGCATGGTATTTGCATACAAACAGATACACAGACTAATGGAACAGAACAGAGAGCCTGGAAATAAACCCACACATCTCCAGCCAATTGACTTCCAACAAGGCTGGAAACATGCCCTGGAGAAAGAGCAGGCTTTTCAAGAAACAGGACTGAAAAAAAAAAAAAAGGATATCCACGTGTGGAAGACTGAAACCAGAAGTCCAGCTTTCATCAGTTACAGAAATCAACACACAATGGAGATGAAAGACTCACACGAGTCCTGAAACTGAAACTATTAGAAGAAAACACTGCAGACTAATAGAGTAGGAAATACCGTTTTCAGACAGGACCCCAGGAGTGCAGGGAAGAAAAGCAAGAAGAGACAGATGGTCAACAGGTACATGAAAAGTGTTCTCCATTTCTAACCATCAGGGAAGCACAAATCAAAATCCCATGCTGAGTTGAATGGCTATTATCAAAAGATGAAGAAGTAACAGGACCGGTAAGAGTATGGAGAGAGGAACCTTAGACACTCTTGGTGGGAATGTATAGACAGATGGGAAATAGCAGAGATTTCTGGAAAAAAATAAAAGCAGAGCTACTACATCATTCAGCCATCCCACTACAGTAAAACTGACATGTTGAACAGACATGTGCACCCCCACATTCATTGTAGCATTGCTCACAGTAGGCAAGGTGTAAACAACATACATGGTCATTAACTGAGGAATGGAATGAAAATGTGTTACATATGCACCATATAATATCATTTGGCCAGGAAAAAGAATGAAATCCTGCCAAATAGCAAAATGGATGGGACTAGAGATGATTATCTTCAGTGAAAGAAACCAGGCATAGAAAGAAAAATATCCCATGAATTTCACTCATAATGTAGAGCATAAAATAGGTGATCTCAAAAGGCTGTGAGCAGAATGAAGGTAACCAGGGTTCAATCAAGGGCACAAAATTATAGCAAGACAGGAGTAATCAGTTTCTGTATGCTAGTGCTTAATCTACTACATTTTCTTCAATGCTCCACTCTTTCTCTCCTCCATCTGTCCCACAAAGTAACAGCAAAACAAAGAGGCCAAATGGGAATTGATCTGCTGTTATAGCTGGAGTTTTCTCTGGTCCGCCCGGGGCCCTGTGGTCCCACAGTCCCGCAGTCTCTCAGACCCAAATGAACACATAGAGGCTTAATATTTATAACTGCTTGGCCATTAGTTCAGACTAACTACTGACTAGCTCTTACCCTTAAACTCAGCCCATTTCTGTTAATCTATGTGTTGACATGTTCCATGGCTTTACCTGTGTGCCATTACATGCTGCTCCCTGGATGGCAGGCTGGTGTCTCCTGACTCAGCCTTCTCTTCCCAGAATTCTCCTTGTCTGCCTATCCTCTCTATACTTCCTGCCTGGATACTGGCCAATCAGTGTTTTATTAAACCAGTGAACAAAAGCATTATGCTACAGCATGCTGCTAAGAAGAAAATATTTTGGGAGGGGTCAGAATGCAAAACAATTCATGGTTAATTTAAGATAACAAAGTCTTTAGAAAACTCTTTAGAAAAGTGGGATTAAAAATAGTTCAGAGTGGCATGTCAGGGTCTGTCAGTAACCCTTTGAATTAGGGAGAGTTGACTTGATGGATGTCTGTCACACAAGAAGTCCACCACTGGAGCTGTGTATAGAAACTGTGGGACTCATGGCCCGTTGGGACATTTATCATTAGGAACACTTTGGGAGTAACTGTGAATTCAAAATTTCCTTTCTTCAAATTGCTGTGGATTATGCGGGAACTTCAAACTGCTTAGAGGCATCATGACACATGTAAATGTGAAGTTTTAGTTGGCAGTAGAGTTTCAAGTTCAGTGGCACCATTTGCTACCTTGGCTTTCCACAGTGGATTTTTTTTTCTGACCTGGCTGGTTTGGTGCATGTCCCTCCTCCTCCTCTTTCTCCATCTTTTCTAAGTTTTTGTTTTGTCAAAGGACACGCCCTTCAAAATAAAGAGACTCTTCTTTGGTCTTTTGTGTGAAAAACTGTGCTTTCTTGCTACACTAATAAGTAACCATGAAAATAAACAGAAAAACAAGGGAAGCTCTACCAGGGCAGGAAGAAAGCATGGAATGAATGCTTTGGATTTGTTAATGGGATTGCTCCAGGCAGCTGCAAGGACCAATGAGACTGGAGGGTGTGAAGAGAAAAGAATTCAGAAGTAGCACAAATATACTTAGAGTCCATGCTAAACCAGTCAAGACTTAGTTAATCTCTGGCAGATTATTGCAATTACTCTGTAATTAATGGTTGCAAATGGCTTATGGTAGATAGGATGCAAGAAACATACTTCTTGAAGTATGTGTTTCCTTTGGGCCGTGTTGCACCCTGATGCCTCAGGTAGCATTACATTCATGTAGCACAGACCGAGGGAGGAGAAGCCAGCAGTCTGTCACGGTCACTCCTGAGAGGTTCCCATCCAGGCTCCACACAGTTCCTCCCAAGGTGGTGACTCTGATGGGCCATCTGCCTCCTTCATACCAAGCACAGTGTGTGAAGTCAACATGTTTGGTGTTCAGATCTGAGCCCCGACTGAATTGCATCCATCCCCATTTTGCAGGGTCACATCTAGACTGTTTGATCTGAAGAAACCCTGATCCCCCTTTCCTTCCTTTCTCTACATGGCCCCCACTTCCTCTACTTGGGTAGAGATTACTGCCTTCTCCTGGGAAGATTTGGTGTCAGTGTTTCAGTCTCCACTTACTTGGCTGGTTTTCTTGTGCTGGCTTCCACCTTAAATGCAGAAACATAAAGCAAGGTCCCGAGTCAAGATGCCTTAGACTTTGGAATGCAGATTCTGCTCCCATAAGGGAAGGTAAACACAGCTTAGCCAGTGAATCCACAGAAGAAAAAAAATGAATATAACCATAAACACAAGTATATAATTTATCAATTTTTCACAAACCCATCTGAAGCTTTTTCACCTGTATGTCCTTTCTGCTTCTATCAGGCTTGCTAACAGAAGCTGTGTTTTCATGTATACACACACTGAATACATAATGCACAGTATGTATTTGTCTAAAATGAGAATGAATATTGCATTAGATTTTTGCAGATTTATCTTTTTTTGTGCATCAACTCAACATTTTCTTTTTTTTTAATTAAGAGATTTTCTATTCATTTTAGATATCAACCATGGATTTCCCTGTCCTCCCTCCTCCCATCACCCAGTTTCCCCCCCCCCCCCCCCCCCCCCTTCCCCCCTCCTTCAAGGCAAGGTCTCCCATTGGGAGTCAGCAGAGCCTGATACATTCAGTTGAGGCAGGTCCAAGCCCCTCCTCCCTGCACCAAGGCTGCACAAAGTGTCTCACCATAGGCACTAGGATCCAAAAAGCCAGCTCATGCACTAGGGACAGGTCCCGATCCCTGCCTGGGGGCCCCCTAAACAGTTCAAGCTAAACAACTGTCTCGCTTATCCAGACAGCCTAGTCCAGTAACATGGGGGCTCCTTAGCTATTGGTTCACAGTTCATGTGTTTCCACTAGTTTGGCTAGTTTTCTCTGTACTTTTTCCAGTCATGGTCTCGATATCTCTTGCTCATAGAATCCCTCCTCTTTCTCATCGATTGGACTCCTGGAGCTCTGCCTGGGACCTGGCCTTGGATCTCTGCATCTGTTTCCATCAATCACTGGATTAGGGTTCTATGATGACAGCTAGGGTATTCAGCCATCTGATCACCAGAGTAGGTCAGCTCAGGCACCCTCTTGATCATTGCCAGTAGTCTATGGTGGAGTCATCTTTGTGGATTCCTGGGAACCTCCTTAGCACTTTGTTTCTCCCTATTCCCATGGTGCCTTCATTTATCATGGTATCTCTTTCCTTGTTCTCCCACTCTGTTCCTGATCCACCTCAAACCTCCCGCTCCCCTAAGCTCTCTTTTCTCCAATCCTTGCCCTCTATTACCCCTTCCCCTCACCCCCAGTTTGCTCATGTAGATCTTATCCATTTCTCCATCGCTGGAAGATCCATGCATCCTTCCTAGGGTCCTCCTTACTAGGTAGCCTCTCTGGAGCTGTGGGTTGCAGTCTGGTTATCCTTTGCTTTACATCTAGTATCACTTATGAGTGAATATTTCTGCGAAGCATCTGTGCTTGTACCACCAATGAACAATAGTAAATAGAGTAGAAGCTACATTCGATCCATGTATATAAATCATGTGACCTATCCTTTTTGAATCCATAGTGTAAATCAAACTGTGTAAACTCCCTAGAAGGAAATGAGAAACAAAATTCTGTGACCTCATATCCTTTCAATTTTAGTGAAGAAAGCTTAACAAAGAAAAGCATTCACTAAAATACGTATGTATTGGAATTATTGCTGGTTATATACTACAACATTTATCACACATACAATGAATTATTTAGGGGGTGCTAAGTGTAGCATAGTATCTTTGTGGTGAGTAGAAAAATCTGTTTTCCCTAAAATGTGTTTTTCATTGTCTTTATAACTTTTACCATATATTAAATCTTTATTTAAAAATGAAAAAAATGAGAATAAATAATCAGATAGAATGAGTGGGGTCATACGGTTTTAAAATAGGAAGTCTTCTCAAGAGGAGTGTGGGAGAATTAATGTTTGACTATCTAATAAGTAGAGGAAGGCCTGGGACCCAAGCAGGGTCTGAGAAGAATGGGGGACAGACGAGTGGGGTAGTCAGGGAGATGGAGACCTCATGGACTGTCTGATGCCCAGCAGGGATGAGGACAGACAAAGGTTGACAGGCACGGATTTTCCTCTCAGACATGCATTAAGCAAGTCATTACCTGCCTGTACATGACAGACATGTCATCTTATTTCCACAGAACTTTTGCCTCCCACAATTTCTCATTGCCTCAAAGCAGAGTCCACTCCTGTAACAGGGCTCAGTGTGAAAAAAACCTTGATTCCTTCTCTTGTTAAAGTTGACTTTAAAGTTTTCATTCATGGAAATTTACTTCTGTTTCTTCTAAAGGATCTGGTTTTGTCATTCACTACATGGATGTTTTCTATGTGAGATTCTCGAGTAACTGGCAAAAAAGGAGCACCTTAAAAAATATCACTCACCCATGTGTTCAGATATCACTGTATTTAAAGGACAACAGGAGTTTATTGGTGTTACTGCTGAGAGTCACAAGCATTGGTGAGGGTTGTACTGCTGGTGAAGGTGTGTGCTATAAGAAGGGGTGACATTCAATGTAGAAAAACCTGAAACAAAGCAAGGCTCACTGTAGCTAGAGTTTTTCTGCCTGGCCCACAATCAGGACAAATCTCTGTCACCTGCCAGTCCCACAGCCGCTCAGACCCAACCAAGTAAACACAGAGACTTATATTGCTTACAAACTGTATGGCCGTGGCAGGCTTCTTGCTAACTGTTCTTATATCTTAAATTAATCCATTTCTATAAATCTATACCTTGCCACATGGCTCGTGGCTTACCGGCATCTTTACATGCTGTTTGTCATGGCAGCGGCTGGCAGTGTCTCCTTCCACCTTCCTGTTCTTTTCTTCTCTCTGTTAGTCCTGCCTATACTTCCTGCCTGGCCACTGGCCAATCAGTGTTTTATTTATTGACCAATCAGAGCAACACATTTGCCATACAGAACATCCCACAGCAGCTCACCTAGGTGGAATGTACAATAAGCTGTCATAAAGAGAGATTACATATAGTGGGTGGTCATGGGAGACTTCACAAAGGAGTCCATGCTGCCCTCCACTTTGGTTCTGACAGGTGGAGGTGATAACAGTAAGGTATCTCAGGTAGAAAGAATGGGCTGCCCTGTGTCTCCGATGGTTTGTATTCTTGGTGATTGATTGAGTAGGCATGCTGACGGCAGTGTGTGCCTGCCCTTCTGTGATTGGCATCTTGTGTTTATACACTAGGAATTCAACACTTATTTGGCATCATTTCTCTACTATTATGAAGGCCTAGAAGTGGTTTGTGGTGTTTTTGAAGGACAAGATTTCCCAGAAAAAATAGTGGAGAAGTTTCTTAGACTTGGAAAGTACAAGCTATGCATTTTAAAGTCTGGTTTCAAGTGAATCCTGTTCATTCTAGCTGATCTGGAAGATGGCTGGTGTTCTATTGCATTCCTTGGCCCATTTGAACCTTATCCTGTAGAGGATCATGTTGTAATATTAATTATGCTGCCCAAGTCAGAGAAAACAAGATCTCACATTACATATTCATTTCCTTTGCCCAAGTGAGCTGGGAGATAGGGTAAAGACAATGTGAAAATCTATAGACTTGGATGCACAATCATTCAAAACATCTTTATGTACTTAGAAATAAACATCAAGAGGTAAACAAAATGGGAGCTATGACAAATATGATCAAAGTTATTATTGCTAATGTATATCGTATGAATAGAAATGGCAAGAAGGAAGTCTGAGATCTCCACAGTGAGTGATTTACAGGCACTGGCAGAAAAAGATTTAAAAGAAGCATGAATGGGCAGTAGGGAATCGTGTTTGGGGCCAGGCTTAGTGGGGCATGCCTTTTAGTCCCAGTACTGGGAAGGCAGAGGCAGGAGGATTACAAGTTAAAGGCTGACCTGGGTTACAAAGAGAGACTAAAAAAAAGTGGAAGAAGAAAGAAGGAAGGAAGGAAAAATAAAGAAGAGGTAAGAGAGGAGGAAGAAAGGAAAGAAGGGAGGGAGGGAGGCAGGCAGCAGGCAGGTCAAAACTAATTTTGTAATTTGGCATAGTAGATAAATAAAATGAAAATTAAGGCATGAATAAGGTTCCATTTTTCACCTAAAATGGAATAATTTTATATATGGGAAGGATAAAGGGCCACTTCAGTGCACTTTTTAAAGATGAGTGGATAGTCTACTGCCTTAGTCAAGGGCTGTCCTTGGTTTCATACTCTTGTACTCCTGGAAATATGCTCAAAAGAAGTATTTAAAGAAAAAAATGACCAAGAATAATCCACCCATGTATGTCTTCTGTGATGTTACTTGACTCTGGAGTTAGAAAAGTCTGGTTAGTGTGTTTGATTTTTTATTAGTTCTTTGAAAGTTTTGAGTTCTATAATGGGTTTTGATTATATTCATCACTCCCAACTCTTTCCAGATCTATCCTCTTCAGTTTCTCTACATTTTCTTTTTGTGCCTGTTAATGCTTTCTTCCTAAGCCCCTAAATAAGGCACTGTGCTCCCAGGCAAAAGCCCCTCAAGGTGCACAATACCACTTGTCTTCTTAGGAATGTGTAACATTTTTGAACGGGCATCAGATTCTGGAATGAACATGATAAGAGAAATTGCTAATAATGGAATTAAGCAACGTGAAGAATTTGGGGGTCTTTCTTGTTTTCCTTTTGTTCATTGTTCCATTTTTCTGTGTTTATTTCCTCATGACTAACAGTCTCTGGCCGAGTGTTTTAAGCCCCTGCCCTAACCAGCTGCAGCCCTCTTGCTCTGGCTGTGGTTCGTGTTTTTGTTCCTGATGGGATGTTCTTTGCTCTAGTAGCAACTCTTGCAAGGCTAACCTCTATTTGTTTATAATTTTTGTCATTTGTTTAGCAACTCAATTGCCTACTGGGGAAGCTATTTTAGATCATGGTAAGTCTTGACATCATTTGCAAGTTTATCCCACACCTGCAAATGAAGGTGACTCAATTTGACAAAAATGATTGAGTTTCAATGACCTGTGGGTGTTTTTGGGTCTTCGGCTGTTAGATCCAGTTCTGCATAAAGAGCAAGAAATTGCTGGCTTATATAGAAATTCAAGTGGGTTTTAAACTGTCTTAAAAATCTTTAACACAAATAAATGAAAATTATCTTTGCACCTTTATTTACCTAACATTCTATCCGATTTTTAGAATTTAATCCTTCAAGTGCTTCTGAGGGTACTCAGGTTTATCACAAATGTAAAGAGAGAAAAGAAAGTATTTTCTTTTGTCTTGAACTCACGAATTTGGACACATTGTCATGAGGAGTTATGAATGCATGACAGCCTTAAACTGAGCAAACATTAACTTGAACTATGCAATGTGAGTTATTTTAGGCTATTTGCAACCTACAACAATGGTAACCAGTATAACTAATGATTTTTTTAGTCTCAGGGATTCCCCTCTACAAATCTAATACTCCCACCCCACTTTAGACAAACTTTGTTTATTAACTTCTGTGAGCCCATCTGGCTAATAACAGGCTTCCACCACTGTCTGGTTAGGCCATACACCATGTCTGCTGTAGGGTGACAATTTACTTTTCAGGAGAAGACTTACCTGTTTTGAAAACTCAGGAGCAAGGGAAATATATGAGAGATAATAGGAATGCCTTTATTTTGCAAAGATCGACCCTTCTCACAGTGTTTGTACTCATTTGAACAGGTCCTTGTGGTGCCCCCTTTTTCCTCATGGTCTGTTGGTCACCAGTCCACGAGGACAAAGGGGCAGAAGCGATGAGAGAGAGCTTCGGATGGCCTGTGAGCATGGCAGAAATAGCCTTCCAGGATGTGACTTCAGTGTGACAGATCAACTTTATTCCAAAGTATAGGGGATATATGGGATTGGGGTGGTAGCTAGGGCATACACTAATTTGCATTAGGTGGCATGCTTCTGTCATATAGCTGGATTAGTGGCAGCATGGCCCTATGAAAATAGCTAGAGCATGTTATTTAATTTCCCAGTGGGCAGCAGGGGAAGAGTATTTGCAAGGAACTGTTTTAAGGGTCATCCCTGAGATAAGTCAGGCTTTTGGGCCTAGAGACATCCTCCAGATAAGGCTAGGTAGAGAGCAGGAAGCCCTTGTTGGGACTGAGGAGGAAGTCCTCCATATATATTGTGCTGAGCTCAGAGAGAGAGCTTCCAGACCATGGTAGATGCAACCTCTGACCAGCAGGGCCTCTCAACACGTCCTGTGAAGGAATGCTCCACTGCTCAGTGTAGGTTACAATGGCTTACTGGAGTCCTGTCATATGCCAAAGAGTGAGTTATGAGGGATGTAACTATGCAAGGATAGTGCCAGACATTGTAGCATTGAGGCTGAAGTCTATCTGCAAAAACCTCTAGAATAAGTAACACATTTACAACAATAATGAATTAATTTCACAAATATTTATGAATCTCTGCCCTAGGTCAGACACTGGGTTAAGCACCCCGTCCAAGATGGATCAGTAAACACAGTGTTCATTCTTCTTGGACTCCTGAAACAAAGCTCTTAAGTGACACATATTTGGCACTAAATATAAAGTCCTTTGTAATTATCTCCAATTTGTTTTGCTTACTGCTGTTGGATCGAACCCTCTAAGGCTGGAATCTGATTACATCACTCTTCTTGCTTAAAAACCCTGAGTGACATTACCATTGCCTAATGACAAAAGACCAGATTCCTCAGTCCAGCTTTGTGCTCTGACCTTAGATTGGTTTTCCTGTCTTTACTCCTATTCATGTGTCCTTGGCTGTAGCCAAACAAGGGGAGAGTACTTGATGACCCCCAATACAGCATATGCTTCTAGGCCTTTGTTTCTTTGCTCACATGGCTCATACTTGCAAGTTCTCTTGTCACACTGTCCTTTGGCCTTCTTACTCAGATGTTGCCTCTTTGACAACCTCTCAGGCATGGTGTACTGCTTTTAAGGACAGAGGATCCATGTGAACCTTAAATTTTCTTGCGAAATGCTGGAGTCGGGTAGAATTGTATTCAAAATCCTGTTAAGAAATCCGAAGTAGCACTTGTTTCCAAATTGTTTAAATGTTGGGATTAGGATTGGTAGCCATTCCATTCTCATCCCTGCCCATTTTTGTTCATCTGCATTCACACAAAACTTTACAGAATTACTTTATACCCATAAAGGTGTGGTCACCTCAGAAGTGGGATCCAAGCTGTGGCCTCTGCATTGGACTGAACACTGACTGACAGGATTCCTCTACAAGTCCTTTCTGGGTTAAGCAAGAGCACAAGCACCTGTAGCTATCATTTCTGCTTTGAGATCTGCCAGGACAGGTTAGCAATACTGGTTCCTCTGGTTCTAGTCCGTGAATCCTGACTGCTCCTGGACATGGCTGTCCTTCCCACCATTTCTCCTGTTCCTGCTCTCTTAGCTTTACTCCAGGGATTGTCTGACAGTGT
>CABHPR010155689.1:0-25123 GCA_902168415.1 Peromyscus melanophrys | reverse complement strand
AGAGAGAGAGAGAGAGAGAGAGAGAGAGAGAGAGAGAGAGAGAGAGAGAGAGAGAGAAATCTTTAAACAAAAAAACAGAAAACAAAGTAACTATGTATATCAGTGTGGCTACAGATTGATAATATAAAGTTGAAAGATAAAGAGAAGTTGCTTAAAATATGTTCAGCATGGCGCCCATTATGTAGTACGGCTGAAGTCACCCCGTATGTTCAGCATGGCGCCTGTTAAGTAGTGTGGTTGAAGTCATCCCGTGTGTTCAGCATGGCGCCATGATCACGCACGTGCACTATTTGTGTCTTTGCTGTGACGTGATAGTCAACAAGAACAACTTCAGGGGAAGGCTGAGTTTGGCGCATTGTTCTAGAGTGCAGCCTGTGGTGGAGGTGAGGTCCTGGTGGCAGGAACTTGAGGCAGCTGGTCACATTGCTGCGGCAGTCCGGAAGCAGAGAGCGGTGAACGCTGGTGCTCTGCTCACATTCTCCCTTCTGTTTATCCAGCCGTCAACATTAACCATTGCTACACACGTGATGTGCTCAGTCATGGACTTTATAGTGGTGTTACAGTCAGCAGCACACGGCCTCTGTATGATCCTGCCATAGCTATACAATGTTACATACAGCACAGGGTTAAGGGGACCGAATGTAAACACTTGTTAAATAGTGAGTGGTGCCAGGCCCGTGTTACGTTTCTCTGTCTTACTCTATTTAAAATATTGTCATAATTTTTATTACATTTCATTTACTTGTCTTGTGTGTGCATGCAAATTACATATTTCAGGGGGTGGGAAGCATGTATGCACCATAATTCATACATGGACTCCAGAGGACAACTTTCAAGCACTGATTCTCTCCTTCCATTGTGTGAGTCCTAGGGATCAAACTCAGGTCACAAGCTTTGGCAGCAAGTGGCTTTACCCATTGAACTGTCTCACTGGCCTCAAATAGTGTCACACTTATTTTTAAGCTTTTATTTTTATTTATGTATATGTGTATATTTGTGTGTGTGTGTGTGTGTGTGTGTGTGTGTGTGTGTGTGTGCCTGTGTGTGCTCATTGGGATTAATTCTTATTGTGAAATGGACACTACCTAGCACCCGCTGGGAAGAGAGCCTCAGTGAGGGGCAGTCTACGGAAGATGCCTTGTGGAGGACTGTCTTCACTGTTAGCTGAGCTGGGAAGACCAACCCTCTGTGGGCGGCACCATCCCCTGGGCTCGGCATCCTGGACTATATAAGAGCAGAGAAGGCTAGTGGAGCACGGACAAGAAAAGATTTATTTATTCTCTTTCCTCTTGACTGTGGGAGTTCTGTGACTAGCTGCTGGAGTCCCTGACTTGAGGAACTAGAATATTGGACTGTGATAATGGAATTGTAAACCAAAATCAACCCTTTCTTCTCTTCTGTTACTTTTTGTCAGGATATTTTATCATAGCAATAGAAACGAATCTAAAACACTCTTCAAGGGTTTATTCTCTACTCCACACAAGAGGAGGTAACATGAGACCATGGCCAGGGAAGCAACATGAATCTAGTCAAGGAACTCTTTTTTTTTTTTTTTTTTTTTTTTTTTTTTTTTTTTTTTTTTTTTGGTTTTTCGAGAGAGGGTTTCTCTGTGTAGCTTTGCGCTTTCCTGGAACTCACTTGGTAGCCCAGGCTGGCCTCGAACTCACAGAGATCCGCCTGGCTCTGCCTCCCGAGTGCTGGGATTAAAGGCGTGTGCCACCACTGCCCGGCTCAAGGAACTCTTTATGGCCAAGAAGACGTGCACAGGGCTTTCCAGCGTGAAGGTAAAAGAATAAAAGAAGGCTTCCCTGAAGGCAGCATGCTTCTAAGCACCTTGCACAAACTCTGAGCAGTATATGGGGCACAGAATGAAAAATGAAGAGTTAAATGAAATCCCACATAACTGTGCCAGTATTGTGCCATGGATGATCTAATTACATAGACAAATGTATTTGGGCAGAAAGCTGAAAAATCCCAAATGTCTAGAATAGAGACCTTTGAGGTTACTAATATGTGAACCTACATGGTTACAACAGTGTAAAATGTTTAATTGGATAAATTACATGATTCTAAGTTGTCAGGTCATCTGTATTTCTGTGGCTTTGCAGGTTAATTGCTCGGTAAATTCTGCAACAGGGTTTCCTCCTCTAACAAAGATGATGGGGGTCATCTCCACGGCCTTTCTCTTACTTTCCTAGGGAAACTGGGGTGGGATGACCCCTGAACTGTGTTCACTCTAGATTTTAGAAGAAGACTGATGAGGGACCCATCCATTAGAACCTGCTCTCCTACCTGCAGAATCTAGGAAATGGCTGCTGCTGCTCTCCTTTCTTGGGCAGTACCTATGCTGACCATTCTGGCTTTGTGGCAAGTGTTGTGGAGTCTCGCTGTCCACTAACCTCATGACCTTTCTGCAGACAACACTCACAGCTCCCTGCTGCACCTGCCTCTGTTCCATCCATTCAGCTAGTTTATAAGGCACATGAACAACAGGACTATCTTTTTGTCAAGGCATGTCCAACATCCTTGTTAGTAGACAGCCTTCTACATCCTACATCCTTCCCTGGTGCTCTTCACACAGCAAGCTTGCAGTGTGTGCACACAACATGAAGTCTGCTCATATATGTGCATGTCCCTTATATCAGAGTTGGGTACTCATCCTAGTCCTAGCTGGTGAGAATTCTTCCAGGAGTCTGGATCCTGGATGCTTCCTCTGTCCACCTCCATTTTCAGGTGCCACCTGGAAACCCAGCCCCTTCATGAGATCTCTCTCTTGGCTTCTTATCTCCTAGTCTATATTTTATTTGCTGCTGCACCTTGAAGGTGTATCAGCAATTCTTTTTCCCCGGGTGATTGACATATTTTTTAGAGAGGCATTCCTGATTGCCCAACAAAATGTTCCTGCCCCTACATCCTGTCCCTGGCCAAGTAAGAACATCCCTGCCAAGTAAGGTTAGGATGGGGCACAGTGGAGAAGGAGGAAGCCATCTATATACTGACCCAGGAAGCAAATGTAAATCAAACCTACCACCAGGATGTCTTCTGGTGGTTATATGGGGCCCCTCCCAGCAAATGGACGCCCCCAAAACAGCCTGTTTGATGCCAGGATTTTGTCGTTGGCACTTAAGTTCTGTTTCACACTAAGCTAAAGGTTTCCTCATCACTTTAAAACATTGTCACGCGTTATTATCTCAGTGTGAATGAGTCTGTAGGCGCTTCAGGGTGAACCAGGAAGGTGGAAGAGGAGTAGAGGAAAGGATGATAAACAAAGACATTCTGCCGGAACATTCCAGAATGTGAGCCAGGTTAGAGGAACAGAAGGTCTGAAGGTCTTGAGGTGGGCATTGAGTGAGGATTCATGATGTCAGTATGGCCTGGAGTGCAAAGGAGAAACTGAGCCCTGGAGCTGGGACTGGCATGGTAGACATGGTAGGCATGTCCGGGCCTGCCTTCGCTTACGCTAAGTGAGCAACGGCAGGGTGAAGCAGCTGCAAGCGGTTCTTCAGGGTCACGAAGGGCACGTTAGTGTCTAGGCCAACTGGATGTGGTCACCTTGGTAACATCTGTGAGACTCCGTGCAGGATGAAGAGAAAAATTCAGCTGCCCAGACTCCTGCCCATAAGAACGACACTATGACACTATGACACCGTAACTGCGAATGCCCTGAGAACATTGCTTACGTCCCAGGTGCTTTGCTAAGTACTTTCTGTGACTGGTGTGATCGGTCCCACGGTTACTGATAACGAGACGTTATCTATGCAGTCACACATTGCTATGGATGTTTATATCACACACATGCAATGAATACAGGTCCTCTTCTCCATGTGACACACCGGAGCCTTTCAGAGCTGACAGTGACCCTCCAAGGCACTCTACCCAGCGCAGCACATGGGATTAATGGCTCTCCCATGCTGTACAGTCTGCTGTTATCTTCCCAGCAAGGACTGCTGGGGCATGACAGGCAGCCTTAGTTTTTTCTATGTCTTTTATTAAAAAAAAATAATAAAATTGACTTTGTGTGCATTTGTGTGTGTGTGCATGCCACAGTCTGTGTGTGTGGGTCAAAGGACAACTCGTGGGAGTTGATTCTCTCCTTCCACCATGCAAGTTCTGGGATCAAAATCAAGTCATCGGGCTTAGCAGCAAGCACCTCCACCCACTGCGCCACCTGGTCAGCCCCACTTTCCGTAACGTTAAATTGGGAATGATAATTGTCTGTACTCACAGTGACGATGTGAGATGAAAGTGTCACATGGTTAGCCCGTAGCCCACATCAGCTTTGTCACCACTATTATTACTGCTCCCGCTAACCTCCCTCTGTCGTGCCTCGGGAGTCCATGTTCACATTTTTCTTCTGTCTTGTACTGGGTGGGAGAGGGCTTGCATCTAACTAAAAGGAATGTGTCCTATTAGTGTTGCTTTCTCATCTGGTCTCCTGAGATAATAGGAGCAACCACACATAACTGAACACTGCAAATGCTATACATTGCTATCTGGGATGCTGAAGACACCCTGAGAGGCACCCTTTATTATCTCTATTTTACAGACGAGGCAGTTGGGGCTTAAGAGACACAAATGACAGGAAGCCATGAGGCTGATGAAGTCCTGAGTTCAGAATGCAAACTCAGACCTGGGTGTCCCTACTCCTGGACAGTGGGGTTAGCACTTCTCACCAACGCATGCCCCTGAATCCCATCTGCAAGACACGCAGTGGTGGAGGGGTTAGAAAGCTTTCCATGTGGCCTGGACAAATGAACAGGAGTTAAACACACTCACTGCTCTTAAAGAGGACCTGGGTTCAATCTCAGCACCCACAAACCACTTGTAACTCCACCGCTAGGGGATCTGCTGGCGCCTTCTTCTGGACTCCTAGAGTACTGCACTCACACGCACATTTCCATACACAGATGCACAGGAATAGGCATAGATGCCTTTGTGTGGGTGCTCACACACATACACACACTTAGACACACACACATAAACTCACACACATACGCACTTAAAAACAACACAAATAAAGTTTAAGAAAAGAAAGAGCTATGGAGCCTGCAGAGCTCTGGACACCGCATTCTAAGATTGGGCTCCACAGGCCATGTGATGTGCTGTGGGGGATGGGAATCACAGAGGGGCTGGGAGAGGGACCCTGGAGTCAGTCTTTCCAGAGACCAGACCTCCTGCCACCTCTGTGAGTGACCTTTATCTGTCAAATTCAGAGTGGAGTAATCGCAGTGTTTGATTTGTTGGCTGAGAGAATCCAGGGATACAACTTCTATATATTTAGTGCAGAGCTCAGAATCAGTATTCATCCCGATTATCGTTATTAGTGTTCCAGAGCAGTGAGTGACTGTTTCTCCCCCAGAGGCAGCACTCAGTTGCACAGGGCAGTCCCTGGGGCTGGAGCAGATGTCCCCTCTGCAGTCCTTCCCACCCTCATGTCCCAGACCCACTCACTGCTGACCACTCATGATGCTGTGGAGGGACGCCGCCTTCACCATTTATGGCAGGGCTCCATTTCTGTTTCACGTTTTAGAAAGTTAGATCCTAAGAGGGGGGGGCATGCTTAAGTAAATTATTGCCCATCAACCTGATGGCATATTAAGCAGCCATTAAAGGGGTAATTAGGGAGTCAGGGTAGCAACATGGAAAATGCTTATGGATGCATATGAAACAGAAAAGCCTGTAAGAAAGTTGGATTATTCAGTTGATTGTCACCTGTCAAAACCACATGCCTACGAACATCCACCTGGGGGCTTCTGACTTCTGTCATTGTAGATCTTTTCTTTTCTTTCTTTCTTTTTTCTTTTTTCTTTTTCTTTTCTTCTTCTTCTTCTTTTTTTTTTTTTAAATAAAAACTACGTTAGCAAAACAGAGTGCCATTTGGAAAGAAGCAGAACTCTACTGTCCTTGTCTATGAGAGGGACAGACAGCATGCTTCAAAAGAGCTGGCTGCTGGCTGCTGGCTGCTGGCTGCTGGCTGCTGGCTGCTGGTTGCTGCATGCACATCTGGGGCCATAACTGGAGGGAGGGAGGGAGGGAGGGAGGGAGGGAGGGAGGAAGGGAGGGAGGGAGGTGGATTTTTTCCCCCAAACAGAGTATACATTCCCCTTCGCCCATCCTCCCACTGCGCCCAGGTACTGAGGGGCCGAGCTCTCAGAAGGGAGGCATTGAGTCTTAGGATTTCTTTAGGCTTCTGGGCAGGGAGCAGAGGCAGGTGGGTGAAAAGACCTTCAGAGGGAAGAGTGTCTATTTTCCCCTTCTGTGTGATCCTTAGATGGGGAAGGAACAGAGAACAGACAGACTCAGGAGCACACCGGGCCAAGCTGGGCGGGGCTTCTTCTGTGGTCCTGAAAGGACGGCAGGCGTTTAAACTATTGTCTGCTTCCTTTCATGTCTCCTCCCTTTCTTCCCTTCCTCCTTCCCTTTATTTCTTCTCTCTCGCCCTCCTTTCCTGTTCCTCCCTCCTTCTCTTCCATCCATTTTCTCCTTCTTCCTCCTTCTCCCCTCCCTCTCTCCTCCCCTCCTCCTTTCTCCTCTCCCCTCCCTCCCTCTCTCCCTCCCTCCCTCCCTTCCTTCCTCCCTTCCTCCCTTTCCTTCCTTTCTTTCTGCTCCTCCGTCCTTCTCTGTCTTTCTTTCCCTCCATGGAGCAGCAGTCTAGTGAACGATTCATTATTCAATTTGCGGAAACAATCTGTGCTCTCGAGAGGTCTAACCCTGAAGTCAGCCTTAACAGGTCTGCAGGTAAAAACCCCCACAGGACAAGGGCAGTAATTAACAACCTGGAGCAGTCAGACACTCTCTCAGTGGGAGACAGCCACTCCATGGGAGGGGAAGGGTGCTCAGAAGAGGGACCCCAAGGAGGCGAGGAGCTGTGGGAGCACAGGACTCACATCTCTTTAGCCCCGCCCCTTTCCCCCTGGGTTCTGTGCTCCACAGAGATGCCACTAGCTAGCATCTGGGGTCAGGCGTGTCTTGATATCACAACTTCTCTTCCCACCTCTCAATGGCGCTCACACCTTGAAGCTTCACAGGCACTGTGAAGTATGTGTAACATTTCCCTAGGTTTTGTGTGTGTCAGAGTTGGGAGACACTTCCTGTAGCAGCCAGCTTGGGAGCAGCCTAGCCTCCAGGGAGACTAGTTGGAAATAGAAGGCAACCTTAGCTGGGGATCATTTGACTGGGTTCATCACTATCATTTCAAAAGAGAGGGAACTGTAGCCCAGAAAGGGGAAACTGGTGATTTATCCAGTCACAGACCAACGTGGCCATTCTTCTGTTCCAAATGCCAGCACTCACGCAGGCGCAGGCAAGGTTCCTTTCTTCTGATGTCTAGCCTTGCCTCTTTCCCCTCCTGTGAATTGGCTCCCCTCATCACCTGAGCTGCGTTTTCCTCTGACTTCCATTTTGCTAGGTAGTCCCCGGACATTGGGGTAAACCTGATCCTGTGGGACTTCTCTGGGTTTAAAGGTCATAAGGCTGCTCTTTTCTGTCCCCAGTTCCTTCCTCTCTCAGAAGAAACTGGTTCTAAATGAGGGAATCCGGCTAGAGCTGGGCAAAGACCCAGGAATCAGCTGATAGCTACCCAGGGCCAGGTCTCCCACACTGGCCTTGTCTTGTCTCTGTTTCTGGGCACCTGGGGGAATGACTTCAGGGACTGTCACTTCCAGGCTTTGTGGTGTGTGTCTCGGTTTCCCTGAGCCCAGGGACTAGTTATTCCAGATGACCCTGCCTTCCTCCGTCTTGACACAGATGTTTCCAAATGTTCGAGGGATAGACAACAAGGACCCGGGGCACGCTGTGGGTCAGAACTTGGAAGCTAACATGGCAACCCGGCTCTGAGGGAAACGCATCACCTTGGACTGCCAAGAACTTCATGGCTGCTGCTGTTTGCTTTTCTGTTTTTCTACCTATAAATCTGTTCCCTTGCTCTGCCGTTTGCGGGGTTTTGATAGGCCATTATCTTGTCAACATTGTTCTACAGCACTGACATTATCTCTTAATTACACAATTACTTGGTTATGTACTGTAGACCCAGTAATAAAATATTTGAAGTGTTTGAGCACAGGCAGTGTTTTTAAAATACGGTTTGACTCAAACCATCTCCTAAAAGTCACCTGCACAGACACAAGACGGCTCTCTGTTTCTTTCCCCAGTGAGACAAGTTCAGAGAGAAGGGACCTGCTGTTGGTCACATGGTTACAGGAATAGCTTCTGCACCCACGGAGGCCTGTGCTAGACTACATAGCATCTGAGAGCAAGGTTGGAGAAGTGGCCTGGTCTGGTGACCACCTGGGCCTTGAGTGTCTCCTCGCCTGTGAAGCTGCACTCTGACTTCCCTTCTGTCCTGTCTGATTTCCAGGCCCATTTAGGTCAGACAGTGGACCTGGCAAGGGAACCCCCAGGAACTGGCTTGCTCTAAGCTGGGTCCCACTTCTTGTGGACTCTTAGTGGTTTTAGGAACACGAGGAAGCCACATGGGTCTAAATGTTTCCTCTGTGTCTCTTACAAGTACCTATCTATTTACATTTATTATTGTTATTATTATTATTATTAGTAGTAGTATTAGTTTTGTAGTGTGTGGTGGACGCCCAAGTGTGCGTGTACCTGTGGGCCTCTTAGGAGATTCCGAGGCCTGTCAGTCCCTCTCGCTCATCCAGACAACTGCTTTGCCACTGCTATGTAATTCCATTGCTCTAGATTAACCTTGTAGCAGCAACGGCTTCTGAATTTTTACGTATTTGAGCAGTTGTAAAATATTATTAAGGTTTATTTACTTTTTTAAAATTTCTGTAGATGTCTCTGTGTGGGTGTGTGGCATGTGTGAACGCAGCCCAGGTGGAAGCTAGAAGAGGGTGTCAGGTCCCCTGGAGTTAGAGGTGACTGCAGGATGACAGATGTGGGTGCTGGGGACACCCACATGATCCTTGGGTCCTTTGCAAGATCAGCGAGGTCTGGTAACTGTTGATCTAGTGGCATTGCTATTGGTGTTCAAGGGATATCTGGGATAATAAGTGGTAAGGCTTTATGTAAATTACTGTTTTGAAAAGTAATAAACTTAATAAAAAAATCAGTATACAAAGAAACTTCCTGAGAGATGTGACTCCCTCCCACCCTCTGCCTCCTACCCTTGCCCTCCTGGGTTGGTTATATAAACTATATAACCAAAGTAGATGATAGCTCCATGGTATGGTTAAGGAGAGGATTTTATTGCAGACTTGAGAGAGCGAATGGTCAGAATCCAGAGCAGAGAGAGAAAATAGTAGACTGGACACGGCCAGCCAATTGGATTGTCCATGAGAGAAGCAGGAGCACAGAAGAGAGAAAGAGTGAGAGAGGGGGAGAGGGGGAAGAGGGAGAGGGGGAGAGAGGGGGAGGGAAAGGGGAGGGGGATGGGGAGAGGGGGAGACTGAGAGAAGACAAAGGCACAGGCGAAAGAGAGGAGAGCATAGCCAGATAGCAGGTTATAAGAAGGGCAGCTGCGGGAGGGGAGCCCTGAGCTGGAGATGTTTATGGTAGGGGAGGGGCGAGAAGAGCTAAGATGCCATGTGGACTCTGAAATGTGTAGCTGGCACTTGTGATACTGAGGGAGCCTGGGGCCAGCACGCACTTCACACTTGCGAGCTAATAGGTACCACAGATAGCCATTTCTTCCTTCTGCCAGTGACAGGGAAATGGTTTCATGAGTTCCTGAGGAACGCTGGCTTTTGTCTAACCACCAGAATGTGGGGAAATGGAATTTCCTTTGGATGGGATACTGGTCACCAACAGGATTTCTTATGTAGCCTTTCAGGAATATTATACGTGTGTTAAAATGTATTCATAGTTTATTTTCTGCTTGCGTTGCTTGTTAACACTAAATGAATTGCGTGCTTTGTCCTTCACCATGTGTTTTATACTTAGAGATAATTTTAAACAACCATTTTTGCTTCGTGCATTTTTCTTGTAGTGGTAAACTAGTAGCTCTAAGTACAGTAAAAAACTAATGTGGTTATTATGCTTCCCAGAAAAGCCATTAAAATAGTAGGGATGTAGTTTAAAAAGCTAGAAGGTGAATTACTGTATAATACTAAAAAATATTCAAATAAGGCAAAAGAAGGCAGGAACTGGAAAAGAGAAAAAAAAAAAAACAGAGGGTAACAAAAATGTAACAAAATGACAAACCTTGCTGGGCATGGCCTGGGCATGGTGTGGGCACGGTGTGGGCGTGGCGTGCACTCCTGTAATCCAAGTGCTGGAGGATTCAATGGGACACCAGTGAACAAGTCCCCAGACTGACCTACTCCAAGGACCAGGTCCCTCTTCTCACAGACGCTTGGTGACTTCTGGAACTTCTAAAGAGCATCTGTCTGTTACTGTTATCCAAGGTCACCTCAGCTGGACAGCAAGTTTGAAGCCAACCTCGGTTGCAAGTGTCCATGTATCAAAACACATAGACACACAGGCACATACACACACATAGACACACATACACAAGCACAGACACAAACACACACAGGTATACACACACAGGCACACACATATAGACACACACACACACACACACAAACACAGACATACACACACACCTACATTTAATTATGTCAGTTGTATTACATTAAATTACATTACATTTAAATGGTCTAAATTCACCAATCAAAACACAGAGATTGTCAGACTGAAAATAAAATCAGTAAAACAAAAATCTCAGTTATATGTTGTATGTAAAAGATACTATTTTTTATTATGAAATTTTTTATTCATTTTACATACCAATCACAGATCCCTCTCTTCCCTGCTCCCACCCCTCCAGCCTTCTCCCCCCAACCCAGCCCCCATTCCCTTCTACAAAAAGGGGAGTCAGCAGAGCCTTATACATTCAGTAGAGGCAGGTCCAAACCCATCCCCCTGCCTCAAGGCTGTGCAACGTGTTCCACCATGGGCAGTGGGCTTCAAAAAGCCAGCTCATGTACCAGGGATGATCCTGATCCTACTGCCAGGGGGCCTCCCAAGCAGATCAAGCTATACAACTGTCTCACCTATGCAGAGGGCCTAGTCCAGTCCCATGGAGGCTCCACAGGTGTTGGTCTAAATTTCATGAGTTCTCACTAGTTTGGTTTGGTTGTCTCTGTAGATTTCCCCATCATGATCTTAATGCCCCTTGCTCACAGAATCCCTCTTCTCTCTCTTTGACCAGACTCCTGGAGCTCAGCCTGGTGCTTGGCTGTGGATCTCTGCATTTGCTTCCATCAGATACTGGATGAAGGCTCTGTGATGACAGTTAGGGTAGTCACCTATCTGATTACTGGGGTAAGCCAGTTCAGGCACCCTCTGCACTAAGGTGGGGTCATCCTTGCGGATTCCTGGGAACTTCCCTAGCACCCGGTTTCTTCCTACCCCCATGATGTCTCCCTCGATCATGGTATCTCTTCCATTGCTCTCGCACTCCATCCCTGCTCCAGCTCCACTATCCCGTTCCCTTGTGTTCTCATCCCCCATCCCCTACCCTCTATTGTCCCCCTCACCCTTAGTTTACTCTGGAGATCTTATTTATTTCCCCTTCCCAGGGCAATCCATGTGTCTCTCTTTGGGTCCTCCTTGTTACCTAGCTTCTCTGCAGTTGTGGGTTGTAGTCTAGTTATCCTTTGCTTTACATATAGTATCCCCTTATGAGTGAGTACATACCAAGTTTATCTTTCTGAGTTGAGGGTACCTCACTCAGGATGATATTTTCTAGTTCCATTCATTTGCTTGCAAATTTCATGATGTCATTGCTTTTCTCTGCTGAGTAGTACTCCATTTTCTTACTTCATTCTTCGGTTGAGGGTCATCTGGGTTGTTTCCAGGTTCTGGCTATTATGAATAATGCTACTATGAACATAGTTAAGCATGTGTCCTTATGGTAAGATTGAGCATTCCTTGGGTATATGCCCAAGAGTGGTATAGCTGGGTCTTGAGAAGATTGAGTCCCAATTTTCTGAGAAACTGCCATACTGATTTCCAGAGTGGCTGCACAAGTTTGCACTCCCACCAACAGTGGAGGAGTGTTCCCCTTGCTCCACATCCTCTTCAACATAAGCTGTCATTAGTGTTTTTGATCTTAGCCATTCTGACAGGTATAAGATGGTAACACAGAGTAGTTTTGACTTGCATTTCCCTGATGACTAAGGATGTTGAGCATTTCCTTAAATGTCTTTTGGATATTTGAGATTCTTCTGTTGAGAATTCTCTGTTTAGCTCTGTATCCCATTTTTCAATTGGATTGTTTGGTATTTTGATGTCTAGTTTCTTGAATTCTTTATATATTTTGGATATCAGCCCTCTGTCAGATGTGGGGTTGGTGAAGATCTTTTCCCATTCTGTAGGCTGCTGCTTTGAAATGACATACTTTAAATGTACATATACACATCAGTTTAGTCTAAGAGAAGTTTGGAAAAGATTTACTGTTCTTATAATAATCAAGGTAAGTAAAGTGATACATAATTTGTAATCACTATGTAAAATAAACCTGTAAGTTCTCAGAAAACTAAAGAACAGTATAAATTCAATGCTGTCAATATATCTATAAGTGTTGAAGGCAGGATCTTGAAATAGTATTTGTAAAACATCATTATTCAAAACAACGAAGAGGTAGAAACCAGCTAAATGTCATCCATAGCTGGTTAGATGAACAAAAACATGTTGAAATACTACTCAGCCTTTAAAAGAAGGGCAATTCTGAAACACAAAAGGCATGGGTGAAAATCAAGGGTATTGTGCTAAGTGAGACCAGCCAGTCACCAAAAGGTAAATAGTGTATAATTCTAAGTCTCTAAAGTACCCAGAGTGTGTGTGATGCCATGGAGCATTATTTAGCACCAGAAAAAGAGAAAAACACAAATGGAGGTTACAGCATGGGCAGGTTAGGATGGATGTGATGTTATTTCATGTTTACAGAGTTTCGGTTTTCACGACGGACAAGTTCTGAGATTCACTGTGTAGCAACCTGAACATACCAATCCCACTAAATGCTTAGAAATGGTCACAGTGACAAGGGATATGCTGAGCAGTTTTTATCTCTGTTGGAAGAAAAAGAAAATTGAAATGGCTACATTAATATCAGACAAAGTAGACCCAAGAACAAGGAAAGTTATTAAAGAATGTTCCTGAATGATAAAGGGATCTGTTCACTATTGGACACAACTATTCTAAACATGTATGCACCTGACAATAGATGGGAAAACACACAAAGCAAAAGGAGATAGAATTAGAAGCTGAAAAGTACATGATTGTAGTTGGAGATTTTAACACCCATCTCTTCATAATTTATACATACATAAACATACACACACATACACACAGAGACACAAACACACACACAGAGACACAGACACAGACACACACACACACACACACACACACACACACACACACACACACATTAGAAATAATACAGGAGATCTAAGCACCCTGGTTACCAACATGACCTGATGAAAAATTTTAGGATAGCCCAGATCAGAACGCATACTCATTTTTTGAAGTGTCGTTCTCTGCACCCACTCAGCCCTACCTTGTTTTCCATCTTTATTCATGTAATTGCTTTTCTCTCCATTTCTCCCCTTTCCTCCTTCCCTTCTACTGGTTTTCCCGCTTATTTATTTTCTTTACTCTCCTCCTTTTACTGCGTTCTCACAACGCTTTTTTGTCTTGCTCATTAATGGTCATATACCTTACGTAGCACTAGTATGACAAAATTAGGTCTTTTGTTCTTGAAATCAGATAAATGGAATGTTTCTTTCTAAATTCAAATTAAACCATTTTGTATGAGATTATTGTCTTAGCTCCTTTTCTCTGTTGCTGTGATAAAGTACCCTGAGAAAAGCTACTTAGAGGAGAAAAGGCCTATTTCAGTTTACGTGTCCAGATGGGATACTGCCATGAAAGACATGTCAGCCATCAGGGAAGGCAGGAGGCCGGCTGGTCACATTACATCCACATGCAGGAAGTAGAGAGTGGACAGGAAGTAGGGTGGAACTATAAATCCTCAAGTCCTGCCTCAGTGACTCATTTCTTCCATCAGGGTTCACCTCCTCCAGGTTTTATGATCTTCCAGAACAGCGCCACCAGCTGGAGACCCAGTGCTCAAACATGTGAGCCTATGGGGGACATTTCTCATTCAAAGCAAACCTCTCTTTGCAAGAGGCTCCAATGGTTTCTTCCCCTGGACTCTGCTCTGGGTGTCTGCTGTAAATTGCTTGGGGAATTCACAATGGGATCACTGGGGATTATTGTTCCTGGTGAAGGCAAAAGTAGGATCCAAATAGAGCTTTGATTGGTGTGACGGCAATTCCTGAAGGGCATTTCAGTCCATCTCTCTCCAAAGCACGGCAAACTAACTGGCTATCAATATGGTATCAAACAAAGGTCGTACACACACGTCCCTCCCATCTTCGCTGTGTCTTTCATAGCCTCTCTTTGCCCCATCAGCACCTCTTCCCTGCCCTTTTCAGAAGCAGGTCCTCTGTGATTGCTGTAGGTTTCTGCCTCCTGGGATTCTCCATCTTACCTAAGCAGCCCAATACTGTCGTCTCTCCTGGAGCCAGCCAACCAGAGCACTGCTGTGGATGCCATGGAGCCTCTGTGGCTCTGTCCTATGCACCTTGGACCAGGCTTCTCTGCATGGTCTACAGGCATGCTACCTGCTCCTGAGGTCTATGGGGACCTCCTCCTGTTCCCTGGTCTCTCCGAGTGGGGACAGTTCTCTCCAGTGTGGGTGGGAAGCTGCTTATGCGCCTATAGAAAAAATGCGCCTAGGTGGTCACGCTGTGTGTGCCTGTGGGTGTTGGAACATCTGGAGATGTATGTGGATGTGCCAGAGAACATGTTGATAAAATGTTCTGTCCAGGCAGCCTGCGTCATTGTTTTTCAAAAGAACCGGAAGTAGAAGCACCAATGTGAGCTCTCTCTCTCTCTCTCTCTCTCTCTCTCTCTCTCTCTCTCTCTCTCTCTCTCTCTCGTGCGTGTGACCCTGAGGCTCAGTGTCAGCCAGCTTCACAGAATAGTCAAGTTCTAGGCTTGTGAGAGACCTTGTCTCAAAAGACCAAATGGAGAGAACCTGAAGAGTAGCACATGAGGTTGACCTCTGACTCCGACATGCACTCCACCCCACCCCTACTCACAAATAAGCTTCTTGTAAAGTTTTTGACCTTTTATAAAACTGGATTAAATTTAATATTCTGTTGAAATACTTGTTTCCATTTCTTGGAGAGAATGGGGAGATGGGAAGATACTGGTCAGAATATTTCAAGGTTTTGGATTCTAACCTAGGCCGTGTGACTGCAATAATGAATCTTGCATTTGGAGATTGCTAGGAGGGCAGACTTTTCATGTTTCCACCATCAAAAAAAAAAGTGTGTGAGGGGATGATTTAAGTATTCTATGATGTATTCACATGTCACAAATCCACACCAAGTCCCATAAATATGAACAATAATTATTTGTCAATTAAAACCAAATTTTAAGTTGGATATGGAAGTGCACACCTGTAATTCCAGCACTGGAAAGGTGGAGCCAACAGGGTTGTGAGTTCAAGGCCATCTTTGGCTACAAATTGAGTTCAAGGCAAGCCTGGGCTACAAGAAACCTTTACTAAAAACTACAAGTGAATAAATAACACATTTTAAAAAGTAAAAATAAATTAATTTCTTTTACATATTGCTTCTTTCTCTTTTCCTCTTTGCTTAATGTGGCTATCTAGAAATATTTTTGAATAATATTTTCTATTTATTCTTTGAAATTTTTATTCATTATACACTGCATATTGATTATACCCACCCCATCTCCCTACACATCCTCCACCCAGCCTTCCTCCTAAACTCACCTCCTCTTTTTAAAATCATTACTAAGCCCTTGAGTCCAGTGTGCTGCCTGTTCCCGCATAGTGTGGGGCCATCTATTGGAGCCTTACCTACCTGAGACCACATCCCCCACAGAAAGTGATGCCCTCAACTGCCGATAGCTCCTCCCATAAGGTGAATCACTGGGGCCCCTCTCTGATCCAGGGTGGAATTTGCGCTGGCTTGATTGTGTTTGGGCGCCCACAGCTGCTGCGAGTTCCTGACTCCAACAGCCACGCTATGTCCAGAAGGCAGCGCCCACAGCTCTCCTTCTCTGCCAGCTCTTGTGTTCTCTCTGCCCCCTCTCCCAGGTGTGAAGGTGGTCTGCTTCTCCCCAAACTCATCATCAGCACTGGAGTCAGAACCTGTGGGTGGGGCATGGGTCCCAGGAACAGAATGGACAGAAGCCTTTCTCGAAAAGGTGAACTTCCTTAACAGAACTGGATCAGACTCAAGAATGGGGGGGACAGGAAACACCACCCTCATATCTTCATTTCCCATGTTTGACTTCTGCTTTCTGCCATGGATTGAAGCAATGTGAGGGCCTCCTTAACTAAAGGCCCTGGTCCTTGGAGATTCTCTCCTCTTTCCCTCCCTCCCTCTCTCCCTTCCTCCCTCCATCCCTCCCTCACTCCCTTTCTTCCCCCAACTCTCAAGTCTTTGATTCTTAGCTCCTGACAGTTTGGAGCAGCTTCCTCAAGGGCTCAGAAGCCCAGCTGGTGTGGCCCCCTAGTGGACAGCAGCTCTTACCCCTCCCAGGCAGATCCCAGGATTCCCTGGCCTTCTCTCTAATAAGACAGATCATAGATTTCCCTTCCTTCTTCCAGTGCAGTCTCCACAGGTCCAGCATCTGTGCAAGGCTTCCTGTTCCACCCCATGGGGTCCCCCAAGGCTCCGCAGTGGAGGAGGGGCAAGTGTGTACACACGGAGCAGTGCCATGGGGGTGCCATGTAGACCAGTGTATCAAATGCTGACTGGCCTTACCCCCATCAAAGGGCGCTCGGCTTAAGGACGTCACAGAGAGAAGGTCACAGATTGAAGATGGCACCCGTGGTTACAGGGACAAAGAAAAGGCCAAGCTGACATTTTCTACTCCTGGGACAAGTTCTAATCAGCTATGTGGTGAGATTAAGAGAGAAGCCATGGGGTTGCTCTCCGCATTCCAGAACAATCAGTAAAGCTGTCTACAGTGTCCATATACACCACTATCATTAACTGAGACCTTCATCCTGAGGATATTTCATGGCCTGAGGTATCAGCACGTGGTATTTCAAAATGTTCACATTTTTTAAATTCACACAAACGATAAATTTATTCCATACTATGTTGTCCTAGTTAGCTTTAACCATAAATTTGACACAGCCCGGGAGAAGCATCAACTGAGGAACTGCTGAGATCACATTGTCACAGAGTGTGTTGAGTGTTGGTTGATGGAGGAGAGCCCAGCCCACTGTGAGCAGCACCATTCCCTGCGCAGGTGGTCTTGAATGCGTACAAAAGCTGGCTGAGCACGAGCCTGTGGCAAGCCAGCAAGCAGCTTCTGCTTCAAGTTCCTACTGCCCTGACTTCCCTCAGTGGTGGACTGTGACCTGGAAGTATAAGTCAGATTCACCCTTTCCTCCCCTAGCTGCTTTTGGTCAGAGTGTTTTTATCACAGTAACAATGAAACTAGAACATATGGGAACATAATTTTGAAACATGTACGGACTTGAAAAACATTAGCTGGGTTGGGTCATCCCGTCCTCCAAACCTCAGGACAGTCCCCCATCCTACTGAGAGTGACCCCTACGCTGTGTGAGGGCCATCAGGCTCCAGCCTAAGCCTGCCCCTTTGTTTCCCACCCCTGATGCCTTACTCTGGGCTCCAGCCACACTGGCTTCCTTGTTTATTTTACCATAGCAGCAATCAATCCATTCTATTTCACACATCTTTAAGCTTTTTATAAGCAGACTCATAGTGTGTGAATTCTGCTATCTTTCTGTGTCAGTTTATATTGTTAAAATTCATCCACACTGGTGCTTACAGCTCTGACTCTTTTTCAGTACTATATAGTATTTCTTTATATAGCTAGACCTCACTGTCAAAGAATCTCTCTCTGTATTGTTTCTGGTTTTTCTTTTTTCTTTTTTTCTCCCTCAAACCAGATTATTATGACCATTTTGGGCAGGTGCCCTGGGGCTCACATGCTGTGTGTGGCTTATAAGTGGACACCCTGTCTACAGGTCTTTTGATTCTATTTCTCACTGTTTGCTCTTGACTAAGCAAAGACCCTTCTCATTGCATTCTCTCTCTCTCTCTCTCTCTCTCTCTCTCTCTCTCTCTCTCTCTCTCTCTCTCTCTATCTCTATCTCTATCTCTATCTCTATCTCTATCTCTCTCTCTCTCTTTGCACATACATGTGCACATGTATGTGTATGTGTGTGCATACGGAGGCCAGAGGTCATTTCTCATGAAACCACTGCTTGTTTTGGAGACAAATCCTTCCGTTGATTTTGAGTCTGTAGATTAGGCTAAGATGGCTGGCAGCCAGGTCCTGTCTCCATGTCCTTAGCACTCCACATCCTTTCTTGCCTAAGTTGCTTTGGTCAACAGAGCACAGTTTAGGATGTGCACATGTTCAGACCACAGCATCTTCCCTAACCCCACCTTGCCGGATGGAGGTGAGCTCTCCACCTGCATAGGATCACCCCTCAGGCCCATCCCCAGAAGCCCCTCTAGCTCTCCCACCTGCTCTCCCCACCCATCCCCCACTTCCTGGGAGCCAGTTAGCTTGCTCCCAGAGCCCTCTAGGTGAACTCCATTTGCTACAATGACTGCAGGGTCTAGGTGCTGTGAGTGACAGGCACCAATATAATATGGGCATAAAAGGGGTAAGAGATGGCCTGGCAAGATGGCTCAGCAGGTACTGGTGTTTGCTGCCAAACCTATAACTTCAATAACCTATAAATTCAAGCGTCAGAACTCACAAGGCAGAGGGAGGGAGGCAGCTTTTAAAGGTTGTCTTCTGGTTTCCACACCTGTACCACAGCACATGCACAACCTCTCCTCCCACAAGACATTTATTTAAAGAGCAAATGTTGTTTCCATACAGGCTAAGTGGAAGGCTCCAGAAAGACATGCAGAAGAACAGGTGCATGTGGAGGCCGACTGGGCTGATGTCAAGGAAATGCTCCTGTCTGACCCTCCAGGTGTGTCCTCCAGGCTGAACTGAAGGGCGGAGAGCATGGCGACCGTCTTAGTAAGGGTTTCTGTGGCTATGAAGAGACACCATGACCATGGCAACTCTTTTATTTATTTTTTTGTTTTTTTCTGAGACAAGGTTTCTCTCTGTAGTTTTGGTGCCTGTCCTGACTCTTGCTCTGTAGACCAGGTTGGCCTCGAACTCACAGAGATCCGCCTACCTCTGCCTCCTGAGTGCTGGGATTAAAGGCGTGTGCCACCACCGCCTGACGACTGTGGCAACTCTTACAAAGGAAACCATTTAATGGGGTGGCTTACAGTTTCAGAGGTTCAGTACGTTATCATCATGGTGGGACATGGTGGTGTGCAGACAGACATGGCGCTGGAGCTGAGAGTCCTACATCTTGATTGGCAGGCAATAGGAAGTGGTCTGAGGTACTGGGCATGGCTTGAGTATATGAGACCGCAAAGCCCACCTCCACAGTGACACATTTCCTCCAACAAGGCCACACTTATTCCAGTAAAGCCACCTCTCCAACAAAGCCCTACCTCCCAACAGTGCCATTCTCTGTGAGCATATGGAAACCAATTACATTCAAACTACCACAGTGGCCCCATCTCTGTGCATTCCATTGCAGTCTAAGGAAGGCCTGAGACAGGTAGACGCTAAAGAGTGTATGCTGACAACAAGCAAGCAAGCAAGCAAGCAAACAAACAAACAAACAATGTTTGGTTTAAGAAAGAAATCTCCATACATGTGAATCATGAAAGCAATTGACCAGAAAAGAGGCTGTGGATGAAACAACCCGTCAAAATCTGGAAGGCTTCAGCAAGCACCCTTGAGTTCACACTCTCAGTTAAAGAAAGAAAGAGACAAGCCACAGTCCATGGACTGTGGGTGTGATTTATGAATCAGAAGCCCCGTGGTGGAGGGGAAGCTTTCTCTCTTCAAGCAGCAAGACAACTAATACACATGCAGTTCTTTATAATTTTTTCATGCTGGGTAGTGGTGGTGCACGCCTTTAATCCCAGCACTTGGGAGACAGAGGCAGGTGGATCTCTGTGAGTTTGAGACCAGCCTGGTCTACAGAGTGAGTTCCAGGACAGCCAGGGCTGTTACACAGAGAAACTCTGTCTCAAAAAACCAAAAAAATTTTTTTTCTTAATTTGTTCTATATTACCTATATCTGTTGTTTATGTTGCCTTAATTTATAGCTATCAGCTTAACGTTAGTGTGTCTAACAAAGAATACTAAACTTTAGCAGTTCTGTAAAAATATTTCGGGGATATGGGTCAATAGAATGCTCTTTTAAAAGGTCTATTTTTCTTTTTTTTAAATTTATTTACTTATGCGTGTGTGTCTATGTGTGGTTATATGCACATGAATGCAGTTGCCCATGGTGGCCAGAGGCTATCAGACCCCTTGGAGCTAGAGTTACAGGTGGCTGTGAGTCACCCAACATGGGTGCTAGGAACCGAACTCACAGCCTCTGCAAGAGCAATTAATGTTCTTAACCACTAGGTCTCTCTGTAGCCCAGGTCAGGAGAATTCTAACTGAAATATAGTGGTATGCTTGGTGTTGGGGTATACAGCTGGCCTAGCACACAGAGGTCTGGATTGGATCCTCTCCACCACCTAAAATGGGAGGGTGGCGCACACAAGCCCACAATCCCAACCACTCCAGTGGAGGAGGCCGAAGGATCAGAACTTCCGGCTCATTCTCAGCCTCAGCCAGCTCAAGGCCCACCCAGGCTACATGAGACCCTGTCTTCAAACAAAAAAAGAAAAATAGCTCATCCAACACATTCATTCCTTCAACAAGATCAGCCACCATGTGCCAGGCGTTGCCCCAGGAGCTGGGAGCTCAACAAGAACCAGATAAAGTGGCCGCCCTTACCAGTCTTGCTGTGGTGCAGGCAGAGTTGGCCTATCAGTACCCATCCCTAAAGCCGAAGGTAAGCATGGAGAGTGAGTGAGGTCTGCACTCCTCAGGGCAAACAAGAGGCCACTTCAGGCCATGGACAGATGATCCCAGGTTGGGTGGAAGCCATACCCTGGAGCCAATACCTTGTTGCCGCTCTGTCCTCAGTGACCCTCGGTCCATTAGATTTTTGGGACGGGTTCCGAGCAGGAAAATAGGAGCCTTTTATCCTTTCCCGATAGCATGGGCATGCACACAGTAGGGCATTAGGCTTTTATGGAGGCCACTGGGTGCTTCCCAGACTCTCACTGAGTGTGAGCTTTCTGGAAACCAGGCTGGGAGCTGCAGGGTGAGCTGGCAGCTCTGGGGAGCCTGGTCAGGGTCAAAAGGATCATATGGCCTTGTTTAGATGCTTGGGATTTTATTTTAGGGCCTGTGTCACTTGGCTCCGGGTGCTGGGAAACTACTTTCCATCGCCTCAATATTCTGAATTGCTGCGGCTCTGGCCATGGCATTCTTCTGATGTCCACGTATCAAACTTCAGGGGAGATGGAGGGCTGGACTCACAGGATTCCACTGGATGGAATGACTTCAGTGTCCTTTCAACTCGGTCATTCCCGTTTTAAAAAGTATTATTTTATGCACGTCGGTGTGTGCTGGCATGAATGTCTGTGTACCATGTGTGTGCCTGATGCCAGCAGAGGCCAGAAGATGGAGTTGGATCCCTTGGAACTGGAGTTACAGACGGTTGTGAGCCACCGCATAGGCTCTGGGAATTGAACCGGGGTCCCCTACAGGAGCAGCAGCCTGCGCTCTGACGGGTGAGCCTTCTCTTCAGCCCCTCCCCTTCTGAGAGCCTTTCCTCCACCCAAGACTGTGGCAGCTGAGGTTGGGCTTTGCAGCTGTCTCTTCCTCTCCTTCTCTTCTCTTTGTCTTCTCTCTCCTGCTTCCCTCCCCCTTCTCCCAAGTCTCCCCCCTTCTCTCTCTGGCTTCTCTCCTTCTCCTCTTTCTCCCCTCCTTCTCTGCCCTCCCCTCTCTGCCCTCTTCTCTTTCTCTCCCTTCTCTTCTCTTTTACTCCCTCTGCCATCCTGCTCTCTCTCCTTCCTCCCCCTCCCTGCTCCTCCCTCTCTCTTTTATTTCCCTCTTTCCTCTGTACCAGCAGGCCTGCTTTCAAGCTGTAGTCCTCTCAGACAGCCTCTTACCTGGGGTGATCCCTCAGACTCAGGGAGGAGTCTTCCCTCTCCGAGCCAATCTCCACAGTTCTCCCGTAGCCTCTTAATGTTTGAGGTCACATCACTCCACCTCGAACAAACCTTCCAGTCCACGAGGAAGAATCACAAATCAAAAGCAGTTCGTGTGTGTCTGGCATGGCCCCAGACAGACAGCGTGGTTTTGGCCTTGGTGCCGTGGCTCCCTCTGCCAGGAAGATCTTTCTCATCCCCTTACTTTCTTTGTCTGCGTCCTTTAGGAGTCTGTACCATCCTGCCCTATGGGATATTGCAATTGGTCTTTACTGGTTACAAGATGCAGATTGACTCAGACTGGTTCACATCCAGACTGGGAGTGTGGGTAAGTATGGCAAGGATAAAGCCAGCTAATGGGGAGTTGGGCTCCTGGGCAATCTGCTTCTTGACAATAGACTCTATGTCTTATTTGATGTGATGAACACATCAAGGACCCCTAAGGGAGATGATATTTAGTTAACACACAGCTTTGGGAAAGACTTCAATTCATACTAACACACAACTGGCTATCATGAGTTAGACAGAGCAGAGATTTTTAAGAGAGTGAACTCGGAACTAATACATAATTTCATGCATGATGGTTGGAGATGGGAAGAGGGCTGGTATGAAGGCTTTGTCACTTGGCTGAGGCCATAAACCTCCCATGGACTCCCCAGACCTGTGAGTGACTTCTATAGTCTTAATTCCCACAATCTAGAGCTCGTGTGCGGACTGCTGAATTACCACCAGGCCTCCAGACCTCCACAGTGAGAAGAGTCTTGCAAACCCTTTCTGACTCAAAAACCAATGCCCAGAGAGAAAAGATCTTTACAGCTATGAGGCTTAGAGTCCAGGCCCATGGTGGGCCCCAACCTACGATTCAGAGAGATGTCCTTTTGTGCCTCAAACTAAATCTTCCCCAATAGGTTCTATTAGCAATAAGTGGCTCTGATGGACTCTTAGATTCTGTTCTCTTGAATGGCTTTGTCAACTCAGACTTCTGGCACCTTGTTCTTCTTAGACACAGAGGAAGTGGAACTCTCCCTCCACCCCTACCCTTGAATCCCAGGAGCCCACTGATCTAGTTCCCCAGAAAGAAGCTGAGGATCAGGGAAGGCAATCTCCCTTGCTGTGGGTGCAGGGCTTTGCGCTGGCTGCTTTCCCACACTCTCTCCAGGAGGAGAGCTCTGTTCATTTAGCATCCCTGCCTCTGGGTCTGGCATGTGGACACTGTCCTCAGCATTAGATTTTATGTGTTTGGCTACAAAAAAACCTCAGCACTTGCTTGCTTGTGGCTTAAACTGTCCAGATGTTCATGGGTTCGATGTGAACGAGGCCCCAGCCGTGTCCAGAGGCTGAAGGTCAATGCCTCAGCACTGCCACCAGGAGCCCAGCTGTGGCTGTCCTTCTCTGCTGTTCTCTGTCTCCCCTGAGATGGCAAGATGGATACCCTACCTCCCAACAGCATCAAATGACCAGAGTCAGGAGCAAGGCACACAGAAACCTTCACTTCCCTTTACAGTTCATTGACAGAATCTGGGTCACATGACCCTAAGCCTATTCCTGGACCAGCCGTTCTCAACCAGCGACCCCTTTGGGGGTAGAACAACCCCTTCACAGGGGTCACGTAAGACCATCAGAAAACACAGATATTTACATTACAATTCATAACAGTAACAAAATTACAGTCATGAAATAACAACAAAAGTAATTTCACGGTTGGGGGTTACCACAACATGAAGAACTGTTTTTGTAAAAATGGCGTGTGGCAGCGTTGGCGGGTTTGAGCCAAGGTGCCCCATGGCGGGTGGGGGAGACACACCATGCAGACATGGTGGGCAGCGGCCAAGGGGGCGTGGCAGAAAGTCACTCACACCATGCAGGTGGCACCCATGTGGAAACTTTTATTATTAAAGGCGGAAAGGAGAAGGGAAGAGAGGGAAAGAGGGAGAAAGAGAGAGGAAGAGAGAGAAAGGGGTACTCGTGCCCTGGTGGCAAGGAAGGGAAGGAAGGAGAGAGAGAAGAGGGAGAGGTGCTCTCTTAAAGAGGACTTTACTTAGATGACGTTGTCAGGATGTTGGGTGGGTCCCCAAGGGGCGGGTCCTCGAGGGGAGGGTCTGAATGCTAACAGCTGTATTAGAGTCACAGCATCAGGAAGGCTGAGAATCACTGTCCTAGACCAACTGTAGGCAAATGGGTGTGAGATACCACTGGCTGCCATGGGCAGACAAGATGCATAGTTCATGGGAAGGATATTAGGGCAGCTGGAGCATCAGCCGGCCCTCTCATGTCTGAATCCCAAAGCTCAGGACAGACCTGTGTGGAGTTCCCAATGAGGGAGAAGTAGGTAAATACTTGAGGCAGGTAACACAGTCCTGGGAAAACAGAACCACAGAACAAAGGGTCAAGCTTGTGTCTCTGAGCATTGTGTGAGTAACTAGTGAGCCTCGTTTTGGCCGAGAGCCTTGGTGGGGTTCAAGAGCAGCAGCCAGATTCACTTGGTTGCTCAAGGCTTAGCTTGCCACAGGAATTTCTGCACAGCTCTGTGGGATTCATACCTACAGCCCCAGTGGAAGATGAGGACTAAGTAAGGAGGGTGGAGCCCCCAGGACACCACCATCTAAAGGTGGGTAGGGGCAGAAGGGAGCTGGGGAGAGCCAGGACAGTGCTGGGCAGAGGCATGGACACTCGAGAACATGGCTCCATGGGTGTAGCTTCCATTGCTGTGATATAATGCAATGACCAAGGCAACTCACAGAAGGAGGAGTTCATGGAGGCTTCTGGTGTTAGAGGATTTGCAGTGGTGGTGATGCCTGGTGGTAGGCGCTGGAGAAGAAAGCTGAGAGACCTCATCTTCACCTGCAAGCATGAAGTAGAGAGAATGTACCAGAAGTGGGGAGAGTTTAAGAACTCTCAAAGCCCGCCCCCAGTGACGTACTTCCTCCAGACT